>BQNB010155795.1:0-15348 GCA_026074375.1 Tanacetum coccineum
TAAAACGTACAATGTTTACATAAAATAGCAAAATAGCAATAGTACATATGAAATATGACTATAAGAAAATAAAATGTCATGAACACCTAGACTAATCATAGTATAATATTGTTTACAATTTAAGCTTACGCGATTGAATTTACATAATTACTTATAAAAGTAATATCATTTAAAATTAAGATAATAATAAGTGAAAACGAATAGTTAAATATTAACCTGAATTATACAAGTTGCTACATAAAGGTTGAAAATCTTGCCCATAGTGTAAGATGCGATGATGTGTGCAATCCTTCTAAGGATGGTTGTATGGTTAGGGAATTCTTCCCTTAACCTAATGTGCGATAATGTTAGGCTCAGTTGCGTAGGTAGTAAGTTTCCCTTTTATCTAAAGTTTGCGGATACCTCGGATACCTGTTATTACTATTATTATGATTATTAGGTCTGTTCGTTTACTCGATTTTACGTTCAGGATATCTAACTCCCATTTTAGCATTCCTCGTTCGTACCACGTTTGTACAAATGTTCTATCGTTTCCATTCAACATCTTGATATATATTGGTTGTTCAGATCGGCTGATTTTTGCTATTGGTACGTTTCACTAATTCTTTCTTTACGTTGATTACTTGTATGAATATCTGAGTTTCCTTTTAAGCACTATTTGTTCGTGACAAGTTAGTACGGATATTTACTCCCTTCTTTATATATCCTTTGTTTTCGTAACACATTTGCGACATGTTAGTATCGATGTTTTTCTATGTTTACTCTTTTGATCGTTATTATGGGTGGGACCTTACGTTCTTCATTTGGTTCATAATGTCTTTGCATGAGTTTCTCTTGTACGTGTTCGTTTGATTGTTATTCTAACTTGATAACGCTCAAATTATACATATTTCTATATGCGTTATCAGTGCTTTTATATCTCTATTTTGGTTAATAATAAGAAATTTCGATATTTAATCGAGTATATATGCTATTGTAGGTTCATGTGATGTGTTGTGGAAGAAAACTAAAAAAAACACGAAGATATGGAGCTTAAACGAAGAAGTAAACTCAAGTTAAATATCTCCCGACACCTGTCCACTGTTTTGGCCATAACTCAGTCATACGAACTCGGATTGACGCGATTCTGGCGGCCACGCAAAGAGAATTTAATTATCTACAACTTCGAAAAAGACTAAGTGTTGGAAATGTCCCAAGTACGCCGCACTTCCCAAATGTGCGGCCCACTTTTCTGCATTAATGCGTGAAACCGACATAGACAAAGTGCGCGCACAAATAAAAATGTGCAGCGGTTTTCGTGTCTGAACATCTCAAAATCATTAAATATGCTCTCATTAGCTCATGGACAGATCACATACCTTTCCCCTTGGTCCCCAAGTATTGTTAGCCTATAAATAGCACCTATTTGTGCCAGGGAATTCCATATCAAACACATACAATCTCCAAATCACTTTGGAGAGGAGGAAGAAGTGGTGTGGATCTTAGGATCCAATGATCCAAACACCCCTTTGATCCATGGCATATCTGTAACAACCCCATTTTGGTAATATAGCAGCGGAAGCTAATCTGGGGTATTACTTCATGAATCACAAACACAATCATAGAAAACGAATCAAAAAGAGACGTTTTTGAAAATCAAGTTATCATTCATTTATTCATCAGAGTTTTTACAAACGTAAGGTCCCAAAATCTAAAACATAAAGTTTGAATGATAACAGTTTTGCCATCTTCAAGTCCACGCCACTCCGTGCCATAAGTTGCTTAATTACCTGAGATAAAACATGTTAAAAAGTTAACACAAAGGTTGAGTAAAATTCATAGGTTTAAGTTAAATAGTTTGAATGCAAATTCGATATTGGGTTACGTTGTTATACACCCGTTATTTGTAAAACAATATTATTGCCATTAGCTCATGAATCTGAAGCCTTGGGATATATAATAATCACATGTTATAGCCCCAACGAGTGCCTTTGCCAAAACACCCGCAGTTATATTCTAATGATGTGCAATTGGTTACCGATATCACTGGGTACACCAATCGAGGAGTCCAATCTAAATAGATCTATTCACAACATTCGCGCTCACTCTGTAGAGTAATTAACGGTTCATAATGTTGGGGACTTAAAGGCAAAAGTAGTTACTTAGGCAATAATAAATCAGGAATAGCATACAAAAATAATTGCATTCATGGTTTATAGCATGTATCCCCTTCGCGGGTTTATAAGATATTTGAAAGATTAAAATGCGAGGATATGAACTCACCTTAACAGTATAAGGAAATATGATTGATAGCAAAGGTATATCAAATGAAAGTAACGGCTTCGTCACACGCAACCTAGGGTAATATGTCAAGTCTTAGTTTGATTGTTATGTTTCAAAACTTTATAAAGTATAATGTATATCTTTGATTGAATTATTATGGAGTATTGTATCACTGTTCGGGCCATCATAATTCAGAGGTCATTCAGTAAACGTTTGAGGAGCTAGGGCACTTTAAATCGTAAACCCAACAACTCAGTCAAAACGTAATACCAAGATGAAACCCCTTAATATGAAGCTCCCTAGTATTGTGATACGATATAGATTCGGGACAGGATTTTTAAAAAGCACATCGATGATGAATTATATAATAGTTATAACATAATCGGTTTTAAGCGTTTTGCTCAATAACTGGAAATGATAAGCACGTCAAGCGTTAATTAAAGTTATGTCTTATAAGGTTTTGAACACATTTCTACACTTTTTCAAAATGTTACATTTTAGACCCTTAAGAATGAAAAATGGCAAAATATACCCTTGGAGTTTTCACTTTTACAAGTTTGGTCCTTCTAGTTTAAAAGATGTACAAAGTAAACCTTGTACTTTGGAAAGTGACATAATAGACCCCTATAGTTATAACTTTGATAAAATGACATTTTCAGTCCCTTTAGTTATAAGTTTCAGAAAGTTACGATATATACCCTTTTGCATGAAAAATGTATCGTTTTTAGTCCAAAATCCATAATAATGATATTTTTCAATATGAAAAGTAATTTACAGGTTATAGCTTATTAATATAAGCTAAAATATGAAGGTTTAACGTAACAAAAGTTCAAAATAACGATTCGTTAAGCTAGAAATCAAAACGGGTCAAATTAGGGTTTTAAAATGAAAACGCGCGGGTTTTAAGCTCAAATTCTTTCAAGACTTAATAAAGTACTTATAATAATGTTAGATAAGCTTATTAGGATAGATTATAACAACATCTTACAAGTTTAGCTTATAGGTTAAGTAAAAACATGAAATTAGGGTTTCATGAGCTCGGTTTGGATCAAAAAGGTAAAACACATATGTTTTTGAGTTCAAAGCTTTTAAAAATAGTTTAAGCATGATCATATGAACATTATAAGAGTATGAAAATATAATGTGAGCTTATGGAACCTGTTTTTGAGCTTATAGCTTGGAAATGGGTCGAAATCGGGACTTTTAGCTTCGTACGCCTAGAATAACAACTCCGGGGCTTCAAGACTTGGTTTCTTCACTTGTATTCTGCTCTTGGGACTTCTATTGTTGCTCTTGATCAGATCTTGGGCTCCATTGATGATTAGATATGAGATTGAGAGGTGTGAGTTGAATGAATGGGGTTTACACCCTTTATATAGGGTTCGAACCCCTTAGGGCCCAAGGAAACTTCATGGTTAAGTTTAGGACACATATGGTATGACTAGGAGAGGCTAGTGATGATATGGAGAAGCTAGGAGATGATAAGGAGAAGCTATGGAAGTAGGATTGCAATGTGGAAGGTGTTAGGGGTGTTTGTGTGGCCTTGGTGACCAAGTTGGAAGCTTAGAGGTTCTTGTGACCTGGTTATGAGGTCATAGAGGTGCTTGGTTGGTTTTCAAAATAGGTAAAAAGGAGGGAAAATGGGTATAGAGTTCAAACTTGCTCGGGTTAGGATTTTTGGTTCAAATTTCGTGTACAATGGAGTATTGAGGATAGATTATGAAATGTAATGTTGTAATTAAGTGTTTATAACTTAATTTTATTAATGGTTTAGGTTAATAATGGGTAAAAACAAAGAAATGGGTCATGGTTTAGAAACTAGCTCGGTTTTAGGGTTTCTTGGTTTGAATTAGGGTTTAGGGTTTTTAAAATGTGTATGAGGGCTTAGGATTAGTGTAATTAGGGTTTACATGTTGTACATTGAGCCTAGTAGCTTGTACAAAAGTGGTGGTAAAGAAACTAGAATGAAAACGAAGGTAAAACGGCTATTTTGGATGTCATGCTTAATGACTTATACATTGACTTGGAAGGAGTTTATATTTGAAATGAGATGTTATATTACTTGTACATATGCTTTGATTGCTTGTACATTGATTTTATATGTATACATTACATATAGTTAGGGTTTAAAGGTAATCGTTTAACGTTTAAAGACTGTTTTGATATAACGTTGCAAATGGTACATTATATGAGTAATGTACTTTGTAAAAATGATATTAAGATACTGACTTGACATATTAGGATGTTTATATGATATAAACATAGATATAGATGACATAGGTAGGTTGCGTGAGCTCGTTAACTTTAGTTATGTAAACTATATTACGTAATGGAATGGAATGAAACGAAATTTTATTCCTGTGAAAAAATAGTACTTAACATAGTAAGTAGATATTACATTGATGAAATACTAGAAAATTACGGGTTGTTATAATATCACCATATCACCACCACCACCACCATCATAGCCACGAATTCCCAGAGTTCTAACACCATATCTAGACCACATACCATCCATTTCCAGAACCTAAACATTTCTCACTTTGATTCTTAGAGGATTCACACCAAATCCTCCTAAGATCACTACCATAAACCTTGTTACCAAACACTCCATTTGGTGATATATTGCGGATTTCTACAAGTTACTTGGTATATTTCGGGTTATCTCAGTAGCATTTTGTTGTTGGTTGATCATGGAACTATTAGTTTTGGTTTGGTGGTTGTTGTAGTAAAAATATTAGTTTGGTACTTTGTTCTCATATGTTGAATATGTGAAACATAAAATAAATACGGTGGCTAACGTAGTTATAAATGTATCACAACTCACTCGTCCTTGGTAGTACTGTTCATACAAATTGATGTTTACACCGTAAGGTAGTATTGTGTGCACATATATATATATATATATATAGATAATATATAACTCTATTAGTATATATATATATGATATATATATATAGTAAGCTATTCTATCTATATGTTAGGGGTTCTTTTTTTTTTATTTCCATCTACCTAACGTTGCCCATGTTTCCCTCGTATAGATAATGCGCCTAGGTTTGACGGACATGGAAGTGATGGTCGGCTTGCTGCCGCAATCTCGAGGAGGTGGGGAAATAAACGGTCGTGGCGAGCTGGTTGAGGAGGTGGAAAGTGAGAGGTGGGGTGAGGGGGGCTGTGGCTGGGGATGGGTGATACCAGAGCATTGTAAAGGGGTGGGGGTTTGGGGTGGGGGGGTGGTTGAAAAAGACAGAAAAAATAAGCCAGTTATATTAGCAAATAGAAGCCCATAACGCACTAAGAGGGTTGGAGGGGTGGTCGTAGTCGGTAGGCGTTAGCCTATTATAAGCAGAGCACTAAAAGAAATAAATTCTATATATATGCTAGTCTTCCCTCCTACCTAACGTTGCCCATGTTCTCCCTCGTGTGGATAATGCCTCCAAGGATGATGATCCGAAGTGTGGCCGGCATGCTGCCGAATCACGAGAAGGGAGAACGGGTGGACGAGCTGGTAGAGGAGGTGGAAATGTAAGAGAGCCTAGGAGGAGAAATGTTGAACCAACCGTTGAACCTGAGGGTTAAAGGAATGACCATAAGGTAGGAGCTAATGTAGGTGTGGATAGAGTCCCTGAATTCTCCACAATCATTGCTCAGCAATTGCAGAATCTGCTACCCACCATTCTTGCTCAAGTAGGTAACCATGTTAACAATCTAGAGAACATTGTCGATGACAACACCCAGGGGGATGTTAGGAATGTCATTGTGAACAATGCTAGGAGAGATTGTACTTATAAGGAGTTTTTAGCTTGTAATCCTAAGGAGTATGATGGTAAGGGAGGTGTGGTAGTATATACTCGTTGGATTGAAAATATGGAGTCGGTTCAGGACATGAGTGGATGTGGGGATAACCAAAAAGTAAAGTACACTGCTGGTTCGTTTATGGGTAAGGCTCTCACTTGGTGGAACTCTGAAGTCCACACTAGGAGTTGAGAGGCCGCTGTTGGTATGACTTGGGAAGATTTTAAGACTCTAATGAGAGAGAAATTATGTCCTAGTAATGAGATGCAAAAGTTGGAAACTGAACTGTGGAATCATGCCATGGTCGGAGTTGGCCATGCTGCGTATACTGATAGGTTCCATGAGTTGGCTAAGATAGTTCCACATCTGGTAACCCTAGAAAATAATAGGATTGAGAGGTATGTGTATGGTCTTGCTCCACAGATTCGAGGAATGGTGGTAGCAACAGAGCCAACGACTATTCAAAAGGCTGTGCAGTTAGCTGGTGCGCTGACAGATCAAGCAATTAGGAATGGAGCAATCAAGAAAAATCCTGAGAAGGGGGGAAATAGTGGAGAATTGGGTAGGGATAGGAATGCGAGGGATGATAATAAGAGGGGTAGGATTGGAAATGTTTTTGCTACGATTGTTAATCCTGTTAAGAGAGAGTACAATGGTGCAGCACTGAAGTGTGCAAAGTGTAACCTACACCACTCACCTGAGACACCTTGTCGTGTTTGCTTTAACTGCAACCGCCCTGGGCATGTGGCTAAGGATTGTAGAGCACCTAGGTTGGTGAACCCGATGAATGCTAGAAACCCAACTATGGCTCCTAGAGCATGTTATGAGTGTGGGGGTACCGATCATATCAGATCAGCATGTCCTAGATTGAATAGAGCTCAGAGGCCAGTGGGAAACCATCCAAACCAAGTTGGAGCTATCGAAGGGGGTCAGAATCATGAGAACAACGGAAATCAGGCTAGGGGAAAGGTATTTATGATGGGAGCAGAGGAGGCTCGCCAGGACCCGAACATCATGACGGGTACGTTCACTTTAAATAATCATTTTGCCACAACCCTGTTTGACTTTAGAGCCGATTATAGTTTTGTTTCTACTACTTTCTTACCTTTGCTAGATATAGAGCCCAGCAATTTAGGATTTTGTTATGAAATTGAGATAGCTAGCGGACAGCTAGTAGAAATTAATAATGTTATTAGAGGTTGTAAGTTAGAAATAGAAGGTCATATCTTCGATATTGACTTAATAACATTTGGGAAAGGGAGCTTTGATGTGATCATAGAGATGGACTGGTTGTCCAAACATAAAGTTACGATAATTTGCCATGAGAAGGTGGTTAGGATTCCATTACGAAATGGCGAAGTACTTAGAGTCGTAGGGGAAAGACCAGAAGAGAAGGTGAGACAATTAAGAAGTGTTAAGGTTGAGGAATATAAACTGGATGAGATTGTTGTAGTAAAGGATTTTCCTGAGGTATTTCCAGACGACTTATCGGGATTACCCCATATTCCAGAAATCGAATTTCAGATTGAGTTAATCCCTGGAACAATACCAGTTGTGAAATCTCCCTATCAATTGGCACCTTCGAAAATGGAGGAGTTGTCTGGACAACTCAAAGAACTCAAGGAAAAGGGTTTCATTCAACCAAGCTCGTCGCCTTGGGGAGCACTGGTATTATTTGTTAAAAAGAAAGATGGTTCGTTCAGAATGTGCATTGATTATAGAGAACTAAACAAGTTGACCATCAAGAATCGCTATCCACCTCCTAAGATAGATGACCTATTTGAACAACTGCAAGGTTCGCAGTATTTCTCTAAGATAGATCTTAGCTCTGGATATCATCAGCTAAGAGTGCATGAAGATGATATTCCAAAGACCGCGTTTAGAACCCGATATGGACATTTTGAGTTCACAGTGATGCCCTTTGGTCTGACGAATGCTCCCGCAATATTCATGGACCTGATGAACCGAGTATGTAGGCCTTATTTGGACAAGTTTGTGATAGTAATCATAGATGATATATTGATATATTCTAAGACCCGGAAGGAGCATGAGATGCACTTAGGGTTAGTTTTGGAATTATTGAAGAAGGAGAAGATATATGCTAAGTTTTCTAAGTGTGACTTCTGGTTACGAGAGGTGCAGTTTCTTGGGCATGTGATAAATGGTGATGGCATTCACGTAGATTCTAGTAAGATTGAGGCTGTTAGAAATTGGGAAGCCCCTAGAACTCCGACTGAGGTTCGGTCATTCTTAGGATTGGCTGGATACTACCGTAGATTCATTGAGAACTTTTCTAAGATAGCTAAGTCATTTACTGTCTTAACCTAGAAAAGTAAGACTTTCGATTGGGGTGAGGAACAGGAGAATGCATTTCAAACATTAAAGGATAAGTTGTGTAACACACCTGTTTTAGCTCTCCCTGATAGGCCAGAAGATTTTGTTGTATATTGTGATGCATCAGGCGTAGGATTAGGATACGTGTTGATGTAGAGAGGTAAAGTGATAGCTTACGCATCTAGGCAATTGAGAATCCATGAGAAGAATTACACTACCCATGATTTAGAACTGGGTGATGTTGTATTCGCCCTTAAGATCTGGAGACATTACCTGTATGGAACCAAGAGTGTGATCTATACTGACCATAAGAGTCTTCAACACATTTTTAATCAAAAGTAACTGAACATGCGACAACGTCGCTGGATAGATTTGTTTAGTGATTATGATTGCAAAATTCGCTACCATCCTGGTAAGGCGAATGTAGTAACAGACACACTGAGTAGGAAAGAGAGAGTGAAACTTAAGAGAGTTAGAGCTATGAACATGACCCTCCAGTCGAGTATCAAGGATAGGATACTAGCGGCGCAAGGAGAGGCATCTGATGAGATTGCAGGAATGCAATGAGGACTTGATGAGATGATGGAACGTAGAAATGATAGGACATTGTACTACTTAGATAGAGTATGGATACCTTTGAAAGGTGATGTGAGAACTTTGATAATGGATGAGGCTCATAAGTCGAAGTACTCTGTACATCCAGGAGCCGACAAAATGTACTATGACCTTAGAGATAGGTATTGGTGGCCAGGAATGAAGAAAGATATAGCTATGTATGTGAGTAAATGTTTGACTTGTCTGAAGGTTAAGGCTGAGCACCAGAGACCATCTGGCTTGTTACAGCAACCTAAGATTCCAGAATGGAAATGGGAGAACCTAGCCATGGACTTTGTAACGAAACTACCTAGGACTAGTCTTGGGCATGATTCAATTTGGGTCGTTGTAGACCGATTGACTAAGTCAGCTCACTTTTTACCTATGCGTGAGGACAGGTTGGCTAGGCTATATTTAGATGAGATAGTGGCAAGGCATGGAGTGCCAGTTTCAATTATATCTGATCGGGATGGTCGTTTTACCTCAAGGTTCTGGCAATCAATGTAAGAATCTCTAGGAACTCGGTTAGACATGAGTACGACTTACCATCCTTAGATCGATGGTCAGAGTGAGCGTACTATTCAGACCCTAGAAGACATGCTGAGAGCATGCGTCCTTGACTTCGAAGGAAGCTGGGATGTTCATCTTCCACTGGTAGAGTTTTTGTATAACAATAGTTATCATTCTAGCATTAGATGTGCTCCGTTAGAAGCTTTGTATGGTAGAAAGTGTCGTTAGCTAATTTTGTAGGCTAAGGTAGGAGAAGGTTAGTTGATAGGACCTGAGATTGTGCATGAGACCACTAAGAAAATCTCTCAGATTAAAGAAAGGCTTAAAACTGCGCTTGATCGCCAAAAAAGCTATGCTGACAAGAGAAGAAATCCCTTAGAATTTAAGGAAGGAGAACATGTTATGCTTAAAGTGGCACCGTGGAAGGGTGTAGTGCATTTTGGAAAGAAAGGTAAACTTGCACCTAGGTTTGTAGGACCTTTTGAGATAACTGAGAGAATTGGCAAGGTAGCTTATAGATTAAGACTACCTCAAGAGTTAAGCAACGTTCATGACACGTTCCACATGTCTAATCTTAAGAAGTGTTTGGCTGATCCAACACTACAAGTGCCTTTGGAGGAAATCCAAGTAGATGAGAGACTGAATTTTGAGGAAGAGCCTGTAGAAATTTTAGAGAGAGAGTTCAAGAGGCTGAAACGTAGTAGAATTGTCATCGTCAAAGTTTGGTGAAATTCGAAACGTGGTCCTGAATTCATGTGAGAACATGAAGATCAAATGAAGCTTAAGTATCCGCATTTGTTTAGTGATGTTAGTAGTTGAATTTTGAGGTCGAAATCCTCTTAAGAGGGGTAGAATGTAACCTTTTGCCCTTTTGTGCTTTGAATATTTCAAAATTAGTCCTTTAACTATTTGACCTTTGTCAATTTATTTGGAATATGTACCTAATTGATGATGGTGAACTTATGAAAATTGAGATGTTTTATGTGATCATTGTGTTCTTTTATCCTTTTTAGAGGGTATTAATGTGTTATCTATGTTCCGGGTGGGTTGACTCGTGATTTGTGAGAGGAACCGAGAAACGAATCCCGACACGTCCGTTAATGTCCAAATGATACTTTAAGGGTCTAAAGTGAAAATAAGTCAAGTAAATACTTGAAGTTATTGGAAAAGCATTTTTAACATGAATAAAAATGCTAGTTTACCTTGGAAAACATTTTTCGATCAAGTTTTATGAGCTTTAAGCAATCCCGACACAAAAATAAGAAAACCCGAGCCCCTTGGATACCTTTGGGACGTGTGAACTAAGAGGGGGACAAGAAAGATATTTTTCTAACAATTAGTACTAATATTCCATTACCACCATTTTATGCCATAACATTCATTTCATTTTCATTTCCATTTTCAAAAATAAAACACACACAAGTGTGTGTGTGTGTGTGTGTGTATGTGTATGGTTCATCCGCCCCACCTCCACCATAAACCACCACATATTTTCCAACTTTGATCAAAAACGAGATACTACGGGTTGATACGAGTGTTTGGGTATTCTTTTAAACAACGTTTGGGTTATTCGGTTCGTGTCGAAATCTACACTTTTGGAGTTTTCTTATAAGTTTCTAAATTTAAATTTTGTTTGTCTTTTTGGGTTCATATTGATGCATAGATGTTAGTTGTACAAACGGATCGTTGTAAAAGTAGTTTTTGAAAATGAAAAAAGGTTTTGTTTGGGTGCTTTGTGTCGAACCAAAAAGGAAAGAAAAGGAGGTTTCATTAGTTTTGATATTGTGGTCGTGATGGTTGAAAAAAATATATTGCTAAATAGCTTATTTGGTATAATAGCTTGCATAGCTTATTTTTAGCTTTTCGCGACTTATTTTGGGCTAATATGCCACGTCACTTTTTTCAAAATCACTAGGAAAATGATTTTCGACTACTATTTGTTATGGCGTATGTTGTGGACTATTTTTAAGGCTTATGGTAGTAACCAAATGCGATACGTAGCTTACTAGCTTAATTTTTAGCTTAATATATGTATTGTGGAGCTTATGGGCTCACGGCCCAATAAGTCTATTTAAGCCGTGGCTTAATGGGAGGACTTATTGTGGTCCGGATTATTTCTTACTTATGAGTATAAGCTTAAGTATAATAACGGACTTTTGTTTTGGGCTTAAATCGTATTTTGGACGTATAAATAGCTTAATGGACCCTTATTGGGCCTTAAAGCCGAATAAGCATTTATTAGTTGTTTTGGGAGTTTTGTCGGATCTTTGGAAACGAAATATGATTTCGAAGTAATATTGAGAGTTATTTGGGAAAAACACTTTGGTAAACGTTACAAATTGATATTTTTGGATTTTGTCGAGAAAGTGTCGAAATAGTGAAATATGTTTGAAAATAAGGTTTTGGAACCTTGGAAACATCTTATAAACGTACGAGTCATGCCGAAATTTCGTAAAAAGTTTATACTTAGAAATTTTCTTAAAAATACGATTTTCGATTTAAATAATAAAATATTATTTTATTATTTTATATATTTAATAAATTCACTAATTCTCGGATATGTTCTTTATGATTAAACGTTTCATTTTCAATCACTTCGTGATTTATTTTATGGTATTCGAGGATACCGAATGGACTTATCGAATTATATTTATAATAATATATTATAAATATTTACTTACGTACGTGCCTATTTCGCTAAAGTAGTACAAGTATTTCAAGATGAGACATGGGTTTGATATGATATTTCGAGCTAAGTCGTCAACCATCACGCCACTAAAATGTTAAGTGTAATTGTACAACACGTCTAAATTCTATGCATCAAACGTGGAAAACTATTTTTGGAAGTGATTGATAAAATGGGTCATTAACTAGACTAGGTCGTGCGAGGACATCGTTGAACTTGCTTGTGTAAGATCGGATTGTCATTTGGGACTATTGCTAGAGGTAAATTCTCGTAGCCCCACTTTTTAAATCTTTTTCGTTGGAGGAAAATGATACTCAAAGTTATCTTTTAAACGTGTTTTTATGCTGTGTGAAACTTTTATCTTTTTGGACAATGCTATGCACCTATGACTGTTATGTGAATTGTATGACTTGGGGTGAACTTGTTTATGGATTGTGTTGTCTGTGTGGGACTTGTGAACTTGTGACCTTGATCGTGCTGTGTGGGACTTGTGATCTTAAGAACTTGTGAACTTGTATAACATGTGCCCTAATAGTGCTCCTGCTGGTAGGCCCTTTAGGTGCGTAGTGTCATTGGAGGTTGCAATCTAAGAGCGTTGGTATATGCTGGTTTAAGATTAGCTGGTATGCTAAGTATGGTTTGTGATCGTTTTGCCTTTATTATTCACTATCATATTGCGTATGCTTGTCCACCCAGTTGAACTATATTGGCACAACTTTTAGGTTTAAGGTCAAACCTACGAGCTCACCAACAGTTGTGTTGACGTTTTCGAATATCATTTTCAGGTGATGAAAATGAGCAGTAATGTGGATGTATGTTAGCAGGCTCTAGGTTATCTTGTAAGGGCTATGATTTGGAGTTATTCTTGCTCTTTTGATGATGCTAGTTTTGGATATTTTGGAAGATCTATGTTTTAAGATTTTGTTAAGTCCCCTGCGTGGGCATCTGATTGTAAGCATCTATATGATGAGATTCTAGATTTGGGACATCACTCGAGTTTGTTCGATGTGTATGGTCATCATGACATTTGAGGTTTTATGCATTTTAGATTTCTCTATTTTGTATCTTGTGTTATGATTGATCATTTTGTTGCACTTCCGTATTTTCGCCATTGTCGGGGTGTGACATCATCCAAGAATCATCTAATGAAAACTTCCTAAGAACTTCCAAGCTTCTTCTTATCAAATATAACCTGAAAATCAAAGACAAAGAAAACTACACCAAGCATAAAATCGGTGGAATATGATATATACAACAAAGTTTTTAGGGTTGACTCTATTAAAGCAGTAAAGATAGGATGAAAGCGATGATATAATTCTAGTTTTTTGCAGATTCATGAGAAAAATACAAATTTTAGATATTGCACATTTTACTTTTCAAAAAATAATAGAAAAAGTTAAATTTTCTCAAGACTGGTGATGAGACGCCGTCACAATAAATCATGACGGTGTCTGTGTGGTTCAGACGGCGTCACACACTTCCCAGACGTCGTCTCCACACTCTGGGAGAAATTCTAATTCGTTTTTCAAGAAAATTTCCTGCACGCAATCTCATTAGTTGTTTCCTGTAGAAAATACTGCATAAAACCTGGGAATTAACCATTACAATCATATGACTCAAAATTGACGCGAATTAATCTAAACAATTTATTCTATATGTTTGAATTTGGTTCTAAAAATCGGATATTTTCCCCTACGCTTATTTTATGCAAAATACCTTTGATTGTAAATAAGACGAGGTTACAAACAAAACAAAGCATGATTACATAATAATTCAAACATAATAAAACAAACAATCAAGAATTAAAACACAAGACACTCCTAATATGCGGGAAATTAAATATTAGGTTGCCTCCCAAAAAGCGCTTTTCTTTATTTATGAGTCTTGTAGCTAGACTCGAAGTCACACGTTCTTACGTGACTTCTCCTTTGTTCTTCATAGCCTTCATGTTCATCTGACTTCGAATGGCCTTACACACACCTTCATCCTACTTGTATTCAGGTCCTAAACTTAAGCTATCCGAGTAGTGGGTTTTCTCGAAGTCATCTTCATTGCTTTTTATGACGAATGGGGGTATGCAATCGGTTTTTATGTCTGTAAAATCTATGTGTTTGAACATTTCCATTTTGTGAGGCATTTTGAACACGATCTCTTCTTCCCTTTTTTTAAACAAGACGGTTCCTTCTTTCATATCACATACGAGCCTGGTCGCTTCCACAAATGGCTTTCCGAACACCACTGATCCTAGGTAATGATCTATGACACTAGTAGTATCTTCTAATACCATGAAATCGCATTCGTAAGTAAAGTTGCCAACAAAAACTTTTAACCCTTTAACTCTTCCCATAAAATTGCTAATCTTCTTAGGGTTCGATGGCTTCCTTCTTGGTTCTAATCTCTTACTCATTATCCAATTGTAGTGAAGCCTAGACATTTCATTGATTGGTGATTTTATATCTAAGTAAGCTTGTTTTTTATCAAAGTGACCAATCACGCATGAAAATTTCACGTTATTCAAGTTCTCGGCACTAATCTTGGCTTTCACCCATGGGGGTCGAGGATCTTTCAAGAGCCATTTGTGATATCTTAATTCATTCATAGTTGGGGGAGTGTCAAAATATTCTGGGTTGTCTTCTTCTTCTCCTTCAGTTTCACCTTCAGCTTCTTCCTCGAGCTCTTCTTCACTTTCTTCTTCGAATTCTTCTTCTTCTTCAACTATCTTCTCGTTATCCTCGTACTTGGCTATACTTGGCTCCACTATTTCCTCTTCCTTAGCTTCATCTTCTTTGTTTAATATGACAACTGATTGATGAAATGAACGTGTTTTGGGGATGATGGGTTCCTATTTTGTTCAACTAGGGATGATTGAGAAAGGTATTTCGGGGAGAGTAACTTTGATGGACTTTTGATTCCCTTGCTTCAAAGCTCCTCCTTTGTAGGGTAGTCGGTGGATGTGAAATTCATTTGAGCTATTGTATTTTTTGTAGTGGACACGTCATTAAACCTTTTAGAAACGGTTTTCCATAGGATGTTAATTTTATTAATTATGTCGTCTTGTTGTTGTCCAAATTGAGCTTCAAGGGTGGATAGTCTCTGATAAGTGCTTAATTACACATATCTTTTACCTCTAAAAACGAGCTTAAATGACCAAAAACAGACAAAAACTG
>BQNB010155797.1:0-15348 GCA_026074375.1 Tanacetum coccineum
CGTCGTAAACCATGGTTGATTAATTGTTTGACTCATTAATCGGGCACGGAAAGGTTGGTGGCCAAGTAGCGCCTATGCGGCGATTGATTGGCCTTGTAGGCCTTTTTTGCAACATTGCATGTGATATTTCAAAAGTTTTTCTAAAATATATAAAGATCAAAGAGATGTTTAGAATAATTTAAGAGGAAAGGGTAGAGCTAATTGAGATATTGAGAGAAGTAATGAACAAGTTTAATGGGGACAAAATGACGTTCGATTTATAAAAGCAATGCAAGGTGTTCAAGGCTATGGATTTTAATCTCGATGACAATTTTATGGAAGGGGATAACGAGAGTGAAGGTAACTCCAACGATGAAACGGTGACTCCGATGACAACAACGGTGACTCCGAAGAGAATAATGAAAACAGCGGACCCATGATAGAAAATATTCTACAGGAACCAAGCCATCAACTAAAAAGGATAATGAAAAAGAAAGTGAAAATGAAACTGAAAAGTAGGAGACTGGAGGTAAAGTTAGGAAAGAAAATGAAGGTAGGAGTGAACCAAAAAAGTTAGAGAGGAAATTGTACCTGAAGTTAAGAATGAGCCTGAAGTTGCGAAAAGGTTGGATCCGATTGTGCATCAAAACACGTCATATGTATCCTATGATCTCAGGTCTCCGCTGGCTACGAAAGGAGAGTTTCCAGTCTATAATGATTAACCTCCAACTATTCTAAAGACCTGTGTAATGCCAATAATCCCACTTATTGGCTATAAACCATCCTGGAAGAGTTTCTCAAATTTTATAAGTATCTATCATACTGTAGGCGACGATACGAGCAATCCCTACACTAAGGACAGTTTTCAACCTCTCCCTAGTACCCGATTACTCCTTAATTCAACTGGTAAGCCTACTATAAGGTCTAACAGGATCTACACTAGCCCTCAGTACTATCAAAACTCAAGGATCATGCAACAAGCAATAAGCATATCCATGTAAAATAATGATTAGACAGTGAGATCAAAAATAAATAAACGAAAGTAAAATTAACAAATTAAATGACAAGAACAATAATTAAGCATAATAAATATCAAACATCAACAAATTAAGCCGAAATCAAATAAATCATTAAAAATAATTAATAGAATTCAAACTCTACTAGTTGAAGAATCATGTATAAATCATGCTAAAATAATGCTCTCGATGTTCTAGTTGGATCATGTGGCGAACATCAAAAGGTTCTTCCTATACACAAATCAAGCAACTAAGTAGTTTTTTAGAGTTATCCACCTTTTTAAACGTTTGTTAGAAATTGCAACAAAAAATAATTACAGTAACGAATGGGTTTTAAAATCAAGGGAATTGGGTGAATGTTAAACATTAGAAGATGACCAATTAACTAGTTAATTATCATAATTTCAATTTATTGTGATCTCAAGGTAATGTCTAATAGCGAATTTTATAGGTGCGTTCGTAATATCGACCGATCCGATGTGCATCGAAACTCGTCCCTATGTTATCCTAGAGCCCAGGTACCCCCGTTTCTCAAAGAAATGTAGTGATCCATCTATAAAGGATAACCTCTAACTATTCTAAGACTTGGTAATGCCAATATTCCCACGTCCCTTGGCTATAAACCATCCTTGGAAATTTTCTCAATTTTTTTATATCTATCATAAAGTAAAAGAAAAAAAAAATAACTTTAAAAAAGAAATACAATTTCTTAAACCAACTCAATATCCGAGCAATATCATTTAACTTCGGAATTGCTTCTATTCTTTAGGAGAAAATTATGCATCCCACTTCTTTACAAACCTTCACCAGTTTCTCTTCAAACCAAGATTAAATAAAAATGCCTCAAACCGGGATAGCCGAAACATATCATGGATTTTTAGAAATAGGGTTACCTCACCGCAATTTGATCACCATTATCCACTCAACTGGTATTTTTGCACTCTGGAAATGAGACATCAACTACCGTCCCAAACGTCCATTGGTGAGCTCTAATCTATACGAGATCCAGTGACCCCAATACACTCCTACACGAAGGACATTGTCGGACACAGTGCAATATATGTACAGTTAATGAACTAAAACCTATACTTATACGAAGCTCGCTCTCCCTACAAATACAAACATCAACCGCGGCCACACTCTAGCAGTCATTCAGGCTCTTGAAAGAGACAGGACTTTCAGATGTATATCAGCGAGAATACACACGTACACACGTGAAATATACACAAGAAACTACTCAAACACAGATAATGGTGTGAGAGATAATCAATCGAACTAGACTATTTGGGAGAATGGGTTGACATCACTCTATCGATTTTACACTACTACGATAAACAGTGATAGCACGATCTACTATATGACACTACCGATCTACGAGTTAATTAAGGAGTAGTATATCATATGACACATGAATCAATATGAGTCATACATCTTTATCATAGTATTATCGGTAATCCATTTGATTATATGCTCATTGCAGAATCGTTGTCATGAGCAAGCGCTAATTGTGTTATGATGGTTAAATTACTTTAAGACAAGTAGTGAGATGCTACATGGACAGTGGAGGTGAAGGGGGATGCTATATACTACATTGCGGAGGGTACTGGATACAATGAAATAATAATTAATCATGGCATGGGGACGCATCATCAGTACAGATTCAGTAGGGCGTGACACAGGAAAAGTTGCTACCTGGATGCAGACATTCTGAGGGAGTTTTTTTCTATTTACAAATCTTAGGAGTGGTGAGGCTCCTTGATGGTAGTTTGAAGGCATCTATTGTAACTGAACAGATTGGGTGCGGGTTGTGTAGCTAGAATTATTTGAGACTTTGGTGACATCGGTGATACATAGAATGAAAGATTAGAGGTAGGTAGTAGTTCTAGGCACACATGCGATTCATCTGCTATGATGGAGGTATTTAAAGGATACACAAGTTCTGTGCGATAGCTTATGGTATTTGGGGGGTAGGTGATTGATGTTAATGAAATGGTGAGTATGTTTCTGTAGTACACACATTGAGTCATATTCAGAAGGGGTGGTGAGGTCGTTAGAATATTGGAAGAGGGAGAGAATAGATTAGGATGTTGTTATAATGGAAGGATTATGATGGGGTGGGAGATGATGTGTGGAGAGTGTGGTAGGAGACACACACTTCTAGGAGACATGACAGGTGTCAGGGATGGATGCTGTTGGGAGGTTGAAGTTGGAGTAATAAAGTGGATTTGGGGAGTAGTATAGTAAGAGAGTGATGACTGATGAAAGTTCTGCAACACACGTCGCGTGAGGCGGATAATGTCATATTTTGGTAGCGGCGAGTGATATATACAACTTTACAGTTGGTTGACATTAGGTAGACGTGGTGATGGGGCTGTGGCAATACAGTATATAAGGGTCTATGGGGTCACATATGATAGTTTGTGAGAGATTCTGTTGGGGAGACACGCAACAGGACGGGATGGAACGGATTCTGTTGAGAATCTCATGAGATTCTGTTGTGAATCTCATGAGATTCAGTTTAAATGAAGTGTAAAATAACTTGGAATAACAAATAAAACAAACCTCTTTCTCGGAACTTTCTTTTCTATTGTCCTTACGCACAACAACAGATGACACACTACCCTTTGGTTTGTCTTTCGCAACAACACCCAACACCTTGTCATTAACACCTTCTCTATTGTCCTTATTCACGACAACAGATGACGCACTACCCTTTGGTTTGTCTTTCGCAACACTCTCCTTGACCACCTTAGCCGGATCATCTTGGACAACATCCTTAGCCACATCAACCTTGTCTGCAACTACATTCTTATCTGCAACTACATTAGACGATTTCACGACATCAGCCTTATGCTTATCAATCTCAATCACATCAGTCTAATGTACTATAGTTAATAACATGAGGTTATGCTTATCAGTCTTATATAAATAAATGAACCATAATAGAATCATATGAGATAAACTAAAATCAAATGAGACTACATAAAAATCTCATGTGATTCTATACTGAATCTCATGGGATTCTGTTGTGAATCTCATGAGATTCTGTTGTGAATCTCATGAGATTCTGTTGTGAATCTCATGAGATTCAGTTTAAATGAAGTGTAAAATAACTTGGAATAACAAATAAAACAAACCTCTTTCTCGGAACTTTCTTTTCTATTGTCCTTACGCACAACAACAGATGACACACTACCCTTTGGTTTGTCTTTCGCAACAACACCCAACACCTTGTCATTAACACCTTCTCTATTGTCCTTATTCACGACAACAGATGACGCACTACCCTTTGGTTTGTCTTTCGCAACACTCTCCTTGACCACCTTAGCCGGATCATCTTGGACAACATCCTTAGCCACATCAACCTTGTCTGCAACTACATTCTTATCTGCAACTACATTAGACGATTTCACGACATCAGCCTTATGCTTATCAATCTCAATCACATCAGTCTAATGTACTATAGTTAATAACATGAGGTTATGCTTATCAGTCTTATATAAATAAATGAACCATAATAGAATCATATGAGATAAACTAAAATCAAATGAGACTACATAAAAATCTCATGTGATTCTATACTGAATCTCATGGGATTCTGTTGTGAATCTCATGAGATTCTGTTGTGAATCTCATGAGATTCTGTTGTGACTCTCATGAGATTCAGACATTCATTTATTTATATAAGATAAAAATTATTAGATAAGACTACAAAGAGAATAATATGAGATAAACTAAAATCAAACGAGACTACATAAAAATCTCATGTGATTCTACACTGAATCTCATGAGATTCTGTTATGATTCTCATGAGATTCAGACGTTCATTTATTTATATAAGCTAACCTCATGTGATTAACCAAAGTGATTCAGTTTAAATGAAGTGTAAAATAATTTGGAAAAACAAATTACTTTTACCAACATCAGGCGCATTCTCAAGTTGTGTCAGCACACTCTGAATGACCACCTTAGCCGGATCATCTTGGACAACATCAACATTACCAGTAGACAGCACACTCTCCTTAGACACCTTGTCATTAACAACATCAGGCGCAGTCTCAAGTTGTGTCAGTACATTAGTTTTAGTAACGACGCACACTCGTTGTCTACAAGAGCCTCTTTTTCAAAACATACTTTAACGGACAACAGCCTTAGCCACGGAACTTTACTATTACCAAGAGCAGCTTATTCATACACACGGGGCTTTCCTTCACACTATGACTATACTTAAAGGATCTTCACAACGCCGCCGCTTTTTGTTCACCCATAACCGGATTTCCTTGACAATATCTGCATCTTCTTCATAACAGCCAACTTTATATTATCATTCAAAACTTCATTAGTGACGATTAAATTGAGCTATCCGCGTTGGGTTGAAAACCCTTGTTCACTCATCACCAGTTCCCGCCCTTTCTAGGAGAGGTGACCTTTGACGTTTTCTTAGAGAATCTACTTTTACCTTGTTTAGGAGAAGAAACAAGGACCCCTACGTCCCTTAAACACCTAACATTAATAAAAAATATAACAAAACAGTTAGTTAAACAAAAAGTATTTACAAACTTTTTGCATATTACGTTAAGAAATCAGTAACAAATTCCTAATTTAGACACTCAACGTCAAAACTTATTAACGAGACAGAAAACAGACGCCGAACAAACAAAAATCCATAGCTTATACGAGATGAAGTTTTCCAAAATAAGCCACAACAAAAAATACCTTATGGAACATAAGCCGGGATACCACATAAGTCATAAGTATATGGAACTAATGAGCTTTATAACAATCAATGAGTTCACAAACAGAATCTCATGAGATTCATAACATTATTACCATACTTGGTTTAACTAGTCTCGAAATTGTTCGCCAAACTCAATTTCCTACCTTCTCACACAATACGAACAACCTCGATCTCTTTTCGCCTTTCGCGACCCACAACAAATTCAAAACACTGTATTGCCATTGAATATTCATTTCGATTAACTAACTCCCTTAACAAAAAACATAATCATCACAACCACATAATAAGCACTATTATCTATCTAAAACACAATAACCCTAAAAACATAATTAAAGCACAAAAAATAAGCAACAAACGAACAAAAAGAATAAAAATTACTTTCGTTGACCGGAATGAGGCAAACCAGTGATTCGATAATTATTCTCTTTCGGATAGTAGATTTCTTTGTATGTCCATTTAAATGCTTATTTTGATCGATGGTGGTGTTGTTTTCACGATGGCGCTGATGTTAGGGTTTCGAGTATGATGATGGTGGCGCTGTGTTCCAATAATGGTGGTGATGTGTTCCGATGGTGATAGTAGGGTTCTGATGGTGATGTTTTAGGGTTACGATGGTGATGGTGGTGATGTGTTTCGATGGTGATGTTTTAGGGTTCCGATGGTGATGGTGGTATGTGTTAGGGTTCCGATTAGGGAGGGTATGTGTGTGTGTGTTTTAGATTAGATGAAAATGAGATGAAATGAAAAACAGGCGGGATGTATCATTGTTTCAACACCGTTGGATCATTTTGATAATTAAAAAAAATAAATGGTCAGGATGCATCTATATGTTTTTTTTGACCTTGTTCCTTGTGGAACTTTTATCTGTGAGAGAACATGACCGGTCATGTTCATTCTAACTTGAGAGAATCTCAGATAACTTGATACGTCATGTTTATCAATCACCGTTAAGATAAATATAAGTGGTCTTTTGAATTTTACTAAAAGAAAAACTGGTATACATTTATTTTAATTTTAATTGTGATCGATCAACATGACTTATCAAGTTACCTTAAACTTGAAAAGATTTTAATCCTTTTTTTTTGCTAATTGAGGTGTTGCATGGGCTAGAGCTTTAGTTATCAACAAATGTTAAAATGGTATAAAAATATAGCAAATTAAATTCAAATTTATTTTCAACTTTTGCGTAATAATATAATATATTTTGAATGGTGTTTTAGTTTGACTAGCTATAAATCTCTGTAAACCCTTTTCAATGGGCTTGAAACTTATGAAGACTTATGGCGTAAAAGTTTTGATAAGTGTGTATGACAAACAAAACTTATTTTATAAGCTAACTTATTTTAAAATTTTAAGCCACCATAAGCCCCAATAAGCCATCTCCCTAACACAACCATCTTATATTACTTTTTTATAAGGATCATTTTGATTTGATTCTAATGAATTGGAATAAATATGCGAGTTGCGACGGAGTTTTAGCCCAAACAATCTTAGAGCCTGTTTGTTTGGTGGGGTTAGGTAGTAATGATTGGGATTGTGTTAATACAAATAATGTCTAAAAAATGTTATTTATATTTTTCGACTTCTGTGCGTTTTGATAATTACAAAATGTAAAAACGTTCTACGTAAAATTAAACGTAAATAAGTTATTAGTCGTAAAATTCTATTTCGACGTAAATCACTTAAGGTATGTATAAACAAATGTTTAATTTGTTAAATGATTAAAGTTATATAGTTTTGTTTTTAAACTTTACATTTTTATAAAATGTAACAAAACTTTATTACAAAAATAAATTAGACAAAATATTTTTGTAATTATAAGAAATGTTTTAATTCAAATAAATATTTGAAATCGGATTTATCCCCCTAAAATCAGAAAAACCTACCCCAGAAAACGTTTTCCCAAATAAGGACAAAACTGTGAGCGTCCTATAGGCACGGGCAACCCCCTAATTGATAAGGGGGCCGGCCATGTATTTTGGCTCCCAGCTTTGCCTAAAATAGTGGACTGTTCTCACAGATTTTTTCACCTTTTGCACACTTATTCTTTTTGTCTTAAATCAGCAAACACATTTCCAATTCTTCAAAACCTTTGATCATTTAATTAATATAAGCATTTGTTTCCAAGTAATCCAAGCTTACCTCTCCATCTTTGATCATTTAATTAACAGAAGCATTTGTTTCCATGTGATCCAAGCTTACCTCTCCAAGTGCAAGAAAAGAATACTCGTAATCGACAAGATACGAAGTATTGTAGTTTAGATCGTATTTACGTAACGTTGTTGCGATTGTGGTGTTTATTGTAATTCAATCATCTCTTACATTCTAGTGTAATAGTTGGATCGGGTAGATCGTGTAAGTATTTAGGTGAGTAAATACTTGTGAGAGTGGTTAGTATTTTAGGCCTCAAAATACAAGTGTTAGTGGTAGATCGATTCTAGCTAATATTAGAACTCAACATTAGGCTTAGTGTAAAAAATTGGTGTAAGCCACGTGTGTACGGTTTTCTCCGCCTAGAGGGAGCTTGTTGACATAGTAAAGTGAACTCTCGAGTTGGATACTTGATGAGTGAAGTAGGGCAAAGAGGAGCTTCGTTACCGAACCACTATAAATCTTCGTGTTGTGGTTTGATCATTATAACTCTTCTCTCTTGTCTCATATTTAATATTGTGTAGTTAATATTATTTATTTACTTATCTTGATTGTTCATATTGTGTGCATATTGATATCACCTAAAATCGAATCTACGATTTTATATACAAACATTAATTAAATTAAAAAGCGTTAAACTATTCAAACCTCTCGTCTAGTTTCCACAATTGGTATCAGACCCAGGTTACCCAAGATTTTTAAAATAAAATGTATTTTAAAACTTGAATCGATCTATGGAATCAGAAAAATATTTAGAAGGGCAATCAATGCAAAGACCACCACTCTTTGCAACCGATGGATTTATTAATTGGAAAAATAGATTTGAGACTTACGTGAAATCAAAAGATCTAGATCTTTGGCATGTTATTTTCTCAAACTACTTCCAAAATGATCCCGAAACTAAAAAGGATGAAATTGTACCATTTGATAAACAAAGCGATGATCTTAAAAAGAGACTTGCTAAAAACAATGAAGCTAAAATGGTAATTTACAATGCTTTGCCACACAAAGAATATGAAAGAATTCTTATGTGTAAAACAGCAAAAGAAAATTGGGAAACTTTGTTAATCACTCACCAAGGTCATAGTCAATTCAAAGACAATAACATAGATCTTCTTGTTCAACAATATGAACAATTTACGATTCCGGAAGAGGAATCGATAGATAATGCTTTTGCTAGGTTTAACACTATTATTACTAGTCTAAAAGCATTTGATGAAGGTTTTTCTAGCAATAACTATGTTAGGAAATTTCTTAGGGCACTTCATCCTAAATGGCGTGCAAATGTTACGGCTATTGAAGAGTCAAGGACTTGACATCTATCACTCGACGAACTTATCGGTAAATGAAGTGATTATTAATAAAGATTCCGAAAGGCTAAAAAATAATCTAGTGATGAAGAAAGTTCGAGTTACAGAAGTGAAGACGAGGAGTACGCCATGGCCGTGAGGGACTTTAAGAAATTTTTCAAAAGACGAGGTAGATTTGTAAGACAACCACGTGATGAAAAGAAGTCGTTCCAAAGAAGTAAAGACGACAAGAACGGTAAGAGTGAAAGAAAATGTTTTAGATGCGAAGATCCAAATCACCTCATCAGGGAATGTTCGAAGCCACAAAGAAACAAAAACCAAGGGGCTTTTGTTGGAGGATCTTAGAGCGATAGTGGCAAAGATGAGGAAGAAAAGATTAAAGACGAAACATGTCTTATAACTCAAGCATCTAATGAGATATGCTTGGGAATTAATTTGGAGCACGACGAGTGGATTAAAGATATTAGATGTTCTAAACACATGACGGGCAACCGAAAGCTTTTCTCTACATACAAAGCATATAATGGAGGTAACGTAATTTTTGAAAGTAATTTATGCGGCAACATCATTGGCAAAGGTACAATCTCTCATGACTCCCCTAAAATTGAAAATGTTAGGGATGTAGATAATTTATGATTTAACTTGCTAAGTGATGGTCAAATATGTGATAATAAGTGTAAAGTAATATTTTCCGAACACGATAGTGAAAAAGGACGGAAAAGTCATATGTAGAGGTATTAGGAAAAGAGGCTTATATGTGATGAAATTAGGAAATAAGCCGAAAGATAAATTATGTCTTGTGACAATTGACGAAAACTCTACTTTATGGCATAGAAGATTAGGTCACGCAAATATGCGTTTAATTCAATCTTTAGTATCTAAGGAGCTAGTTAGAAATCTACCTAAGCTTAAATTTGATCAACATTTTTGTGATGCTTGCAAAATTGGAAAACAAGCTTACGCTAGTCATAAAGCTAAGAATATGGTCTCGACGACTAGATGCTTAGAACTTCTTCACATGGACTTATACGGTCCTTCCGCTATACGGAGTTATGGAGGAAATCGTTACACCTTAGTAATAGTAGATGAATACTCTAGGATTACTTGGACAAGATTTCTTCAAAACAAAACCAAAGCTTTCGAACAATTCGAGATTTTTAGTAAAAAGATCCAAAGTCAATTAGGTTGCTCTATAGTCTCTATTAGGACGGATCATGGTCGGGAATTTGATAATGAGGTACAATTCGAAAATTATTGTGACTCTAATGGGATTACTCACAATTTCTCCGCTCCTCGTACTCCACAATAAAATGAGATAGTAGAAAGGAAAAATCGGACTTTACAAGAAATGTGTAGAACCATGTTAAACGAACAATCTGTTCCACAAAAGTTTTGGTGTAACGCGGTGGACACCTCGACATATATATTAAATAGGATTTTAGTTAGACCAATCTTAGGAAAAACTCCATACGAAATCTTAAGAGGTAAGAAACCTACTCTTGATTATTTTAAAGTATTTGGAAGCAAGTGTTTCATTCTAAATACAAAAGACTATCTCACCAAGTTTGACCCAAAGTCTTACAAAGGTGTTTTCCTAGGATATTCGCAAAATAGTAAAGCTTATATTATTCTTAACAAACATACTATGAAAGTCGAAGAGTCCTTAAATGTGACATTCGATGAAAGTCCTCCCTCTCCTAAAACATCACCTTTGGAGGATGATGATTTAGTCGAAGAAGAAGCTATTAAGGTTAGTGAAAAGAAACCTTTAAGAAATGAGTCGAAGATGAAGTTTTAGAAAATGACAAAATCGTCAACATTAAAGAATCTAAAAGTCATCCATTAGAAAATGCCGTAGGAAATTTAAACCAAAGAACTCTTAGATCACAAGCTCAAGACAAAAGTAATTTCTTTTGTTTACTCTCAACCATAGAACCTAAAAATATCGGTGAAGCTTTAAAAGATGAAAGTTGGGTAATCACCATGCAAGAAGAATTAAATCAATTCACCGCAAACGATGTTTGAGATTTAGTTCCAAATCCTAAGTCTATGACCATTATAGGAACTAAATGGGTATTTAAAAATACGCTTGACGAAAATGGTTTCGTATCTAGAAATAAGGCTAGATTAGTTGCTCAAGGTTATAATCAACAAGAAAGAATTGATTATGACGAAACTTATTCTCCCGTAGCTAGATTAGAATCTATTAGAATTTTATTAGCTTATGCTTGCGCATTAGATTTTAAATTATTCCAGATGGATATAAAAGTGCATTCCTTAATAGTTTTATCAATGAGGAGGTATACGTGGCACAACCTCTGGGATTCATTGATTTCGCAAAACCTAATCCTGTTTATAAACTCAAGAAAGCTTTGTATGGACTTAAACAACCTCCTAAAGCTTGGTACGATAGATTAAAAGCATTTCTTGTTAAACATGATTATAACACGGGAATGGCAGACAACATACTTTTTACAATGAAGAAAGGTTCAAATCTCATCATTGTTTAAATAGATGTCGACGACATTATATTCGATTCAACTTGTCAAGAGTTGTGTGATGACTTCGCCAAAATCATGCACGATGAGTTTGAGATGAGCATGATGGGTGAACTAAATTTCTTCCTTGGATTACAAATAAAACAATTAGAAGATGGTATATTCTTTAATCAATCTAAATATATAAAAGAAATGCTCAAGAAATTTGGATTAGAAGATTCTAAACAAATGAAAACACCTATGTCCTCGGATACAAAACTCACGAAAGATGAAGAAGGTGAGTCCATGGATAATACAAAATATAGAGGTATGATAGGTAGTTTATTATACTTAATGACAAGTAGGCTCGATATCATGTTTAGTGTTTGCCTTTGTGCGCGCTTTCAAAAGGATCCCAAAGCCACTCATCTTGAAGCGGTTAAACGTATCTTCTGATACATTAAAGGCACTATGCACTTAGGATTATGGTATCCTAAGGGGTCCGGCATAGAAACCGTAGTATATGCCAACTCTGATCATGCAGGAGATTATGTGGACCGAAAAAGCACTAGCTTTATTTATACGTTTATGGGGTGTTGTTTAACAACTTGGTTTTTGAAGAAGCAAACCGATCTTGCTATATCCACTACCGAAGCCGAATACGTAAGCGCCAGAAAGGCATGTCAACAACACTATGGATGAAACAAGCTATCATCGACTATGACATCCACCTCGATGACATTCCAATCATGTTCGACAACAAAGGAGCCATCGACTTTAGCAAAAACCCCGTGCAAAACTTACATACCAAACACATCAAAATTTGTCTCCATTTCCTTTGCTACAACGTTCAAAAAGAAAAAAAAAGGAAATATTTCTATCTAGAAAGTTTCGTTGGAAGACACAATCGCCGACATCCTAACTAAACCCCTCAAACATGAACATTTAACTATTTACGTCTAGGTGCAGGAATGATGGAACTAATCGACTAAACGTCTCATCCTCCGTTTAATACTTATGTTACCATTAAATTGTCTCCCACAAAGTTTGTCAACTTAACTATTTCATCCAAAATACTCAAGTATTTTTAATTGACGAAAATCAAATTAAAATATCATTTCTTACTTAAAAAATTTCAAAAACCGC
The DNA here is from genome assembly GCA_026074375.1 of Tanacetum coccineum. Taxonomy (NCBI): domain Eukaryota; kingdom Viridiplantae; phylum Streptophyta; class Magnoliopsida; order Asterales; family Asteraceae; genus Tanacetum; species Tanacetum coccineum. The sequence continues at coordinate 12,818 of BQNB010155797.1, forward strand.
CAAAACTGAAAACCTAAAAAAATGGGTAATCAGATAGCGGCCCCCAATCAATAAGGGGGCCGGCAAAATAACATGGGCGATCCCCTAATCAATCTGGGGGCCGGCGTCTGACAAAAACTTACACTTCCTTTTATTTTATTTTAAAACTCAGAAACAAACACACCCCTAAAAACTGTTACTGCAGATGACAAAAAGAACATATCCAAAACATCAAAATGCAATCTAATAACTCAATCTCAAGTAACATTCACTAAGCAAGAACATATACATCATCATTCACAACAAAAATTGTAAGACTCTTCACACTTCCTCACTCAATCATGTGCTAGATGTTATAGTATTTGTCACACAACAAAAATTGGGTGATTTTAATTTTTTTTTCTTGTGTCATATTAATTTAAGACTAGGTTCATATAATGTATAACTATTATACTTCCCGTAGATGTATGATTGCATTATTAAGCATACTTAAAAAATGTTTTCATGCATTGTTAATACACTCTAAAAACTATCTAGCATGCATACATAATGAACTCGTAATTGTTGCCGAAGTATATAATTTTAATATATATTTTCGACACACTAAACTCGATGAGCTTTCGACACACTCGATTGAGCAAAAAGTGAATAAAGGGGAGTTTGGATTATTTCATAGGTTTTAATTTTAGAGTCAAAATAATCGTTACCCCACATTTGTTACATATTGACACCCACTAGGAATCAAATTTCAACTTTTCGATCTTATAATATAATTGTAACTTATTCTCGCTTGTTTAGGAATCATCATGACTCACATCCTTTAAATCGAGCTTGAATTAACCAAGAACTATATTCCCAAAATCTCAAATGAAATATATATTTCCAAACACTCAAGAAGCTCAATCTAAAATCTAGAATCTAGAACCATTCACTAGGGACGTGTTGCTCATCCAACATTCTTAAACCAAGATTACATTGAATCCATGTTTGAAGCCATAGGATTTCAACAAATCTATAACATAAATGAGCTCATTTGTTCAAGGTTCATTATTGAATTTTATTCTCACTTTGAAATTGCAAGAAAGATGGATCAATCCATTTCTGTAAAATCTTAGGTACTAAACATGATATTTTCATTTACTCTTGAACATTTTGCCAATATTCTTGGTATTCCTTGTCAAGGTCAATGCGCCTATTCCGAAGAATGCGCTATCGATTCTCTTAAAAATAATCAAGGAATCGATGGTCCATGTTATAAATTTATCCCTTCAACAAAACAAATTAAAAACTCCATTCAAACAACTCCAAAGGCATACTACAAAAACATCTTACAAAACAAAGTTCATAAACTAAAACTTCATGATGACATGCAAACTTGGGATGAAATTATTCGACAAAATGTTTTAAGCCTATGACACATTTGTGATCACATCTCCGGCTCTTCTTGTCATATGATGTATTGCATCATGAACAAACAACCCTACAATCTCGCCTACTTCATTGTCAACCAGATGTCATGTGGCAAAAATCAACCCGACCCTCTAATGCCGTATGGCATTTTTCTCACTTGTCTATTTCGTCATTTAACATCCGTCCATCCAAACCTAAACAAAACTAAATATCCAACCTTCTCCCATGTCATGGATCTGATGGGACATTATGCAGATTACTTTGAAGGTCATTGGGAACCACCTAGTGAGGATGAAAGCATGGGAAGCAATGAAGTTCAAAGTAATCACGGATGATAACTTGTTACTAATATTATTATGATTGTAGTTTTACTAATATTATTAATTATGTTAGCTTGTTTACATTTAATATGTGCTTGCATGATTATTATGTTATTAAAAATGCCTTGTATTCTTGCAAGTTAATTATATTAAATACTATTATATGCTTTAGTCAATAAATAGTCTTGAGAGCTATAAACATAGGATTTGCTATAAAATTACCAACTAAATTCCCACTTTTCTCACAAAATCTGGCAGAATAACAAAAATCCGGACAACCTGGGGACTTGCATGCGGCGGCCCCCTGATCTCTAATGGGAGGCCCTCTGATCGATAAGGGGGCGTATAACTAAGGGGGTCAGCCACTATATGACAAAAATTATATGTTTATTTTCTGGTTTTCATCACCTCCTTCATAGCCCCAACTATACTTACCCAAAAGTTACAAACATTCTTTGGATTTAAGATTCTTAACAACTTCATACACCCTAAATTACATCTTCCTCCAAGTATAAAATGGTTCTCATCTCCATTTTTCTCATCATTCTTCATCTACCATCTCCAATGCCATCCTCTCAAAAATTTTCCTCCAAACTATCCAAGAAACCCAAAATCTCCGTAAAGCCTTGGTATATGTTTAATTACACATACCTTTTACCTTTAAAAACAAGTTAAAATAACTAAAAACGGACTTAAAATGCCAAAAATATGCTTGTTTTGCTAATTGTGTTGTGCAGGAATGGATACCTAAGAAAAGGATGAAAAACGAAGCCAAAACGACAAAACCGGACACGGAATGGAAAAGCGTGGAAAAGACACAGT
>BQNB010155798.1:3886-15348 GCA_026074375.1 Tanacetum coccineum
AAACAACCGTGGACAACAACCACCGTTCAAACGACAGAATACTGGAGGTCAGAATGTTGCTAGAGCCTATATGGCTGGTAACAATGAGAAGAAGGAGTATGAAGGTACTTTGCCCTTCTGCAACAAGTGTAAGCTTCATCATGTAGGCCCTTGCACCATAAGATGTGGGAAGTGCAATAAGATTGGACATTTGACTAGGAATTGTAAGGTTACCAATTCCACTACTTCCACCCAGAGAGGTCAAATGGTGAATCAGAGGGTTATTACGTGTTTTGAGTGTGGAGCACAACGACATTACCGGGAGGATTATCCCAAAGTCAAGAACCAAAACCGTGGGAACAAAGCAAGAGTTCCTGATGCAAGAGGCAAAGCATATGTCCTAGGAGGAGGTGACGCTAACCCGGGTTCCAACACTGTCACGGGTACGTTCCTTCTTAACGATCATCATGCTTATATGTTATTTGATTCGGGTGTCGATAGAAGTTTTGTATCAAATACTTTTAGTGCATTGCTAGATATCATACCCTATGCCTTAGACGTTAGTTACACTGTCGAGCTAGCTGACAGAAGAACTTCAGAAACCAACACTATGCTTAGAGGTTGTACATTAGGATTTTTAGGACATCCATTTAATATCGGCCTGATGCCCATAGATTTGGGTAGTTTCGAGGTTATCATCGACATGGATTGGTTAGCAAAGAATCATGCAGTGATTGTCTGTGACAAGAAGATAGTGTGTATTACTTACGGAAACGAAATTCTGATCGTTCAAGGAGACAAAAGTGACAAGGAGAAGAAATCAACGTTGAGCATTATATCATGTGAAAAGGCCCAGAAGTATATGGAGAAAGGTTGTTAACTATTTCTGGCGCATGTTACAGTAAAAGAAAATAAAGACAAGTCGAAGGAGAAGTGACTCAAAGACGTGCCGACTGTACGGGACTTTCCAGAAGTCTTTCCTGAAGACTTACATGGATTACCACCGATACGACAAGTTGAATTCCAAATTAACTAAAGGTGCTGACCTGGAGCTCGAGCCCCGTATAGGTTAGAACTCGGTCGGAGTTGGAAGAATTGTTTTCTAAACTACAAGAACTTTTGACTAGGGATTTATAAGACAAGTTCCTCACCCTGGGAGCTCCGGTTTGTTGTCAAAAAGAAAGATGGGGGCTCCTTCGAATGTGTATCGACTACCGTGAACTTAACAAGATTACTGTGAAAAATCGATACCCACTTTCAAGAATCGACGACTTGTTTGATCAGTTGCAAGGATCAAGTGTGTACTCGAAGATCGACTTGAGGTCTGGTTATCACCAACTCAGAGTTCGTGATGAGGATATCCCAAAGACGGCGTTTAGAACTCGCTATGGTCATTACGAGTTCCAAGTGATGCCATTCGGGTTGACTAACGCGCCTAGCAGTGTTCATGGATTTGATGAACCGGGTTGCAGACCATACAATACATAAATTTGTGATCGTGTTCACTCGGACGACATCTTTGATCTAACTCATAAGACCAAAGGTAAGAAAATCGATGTACATCTTAGACTAATTTTGGAGTTACTCAAGAAGGAGGAATTTTGTACGTCTAGTCTCTCAATGTGCGATTTAGGCGTCGAGGACAATTTCCTTGGCCGTGGAATATTGATAGTGAAGGAATTCACGTTGATCTTGCGAAGTTTGAGTCAATAAGGATTGGGATATACCAAGACTCCAACAGAAATTCGCCAATTTCTAGGTCTTGCTGGTTACTACCGATGATTTATCAAAGGTTTCTCCAAGATTGCCAAGCCTATGACGAAGCTGACTCAGAAAAGTGTAAAGTTCAATTGGGGTGAAAAGGAGGAAACTGCTTTCCAGACACTGAAGCAAAAGTTGTGTAGTGCACCGATTTTGGCATTGCCCGAAGGAAGTGAAAACTTCATAGTATATTGTGATGCTTCCTATATGGGGATTAGGCGCATGTTTATGCAGAAAGAGAAAGTCATAGCTTATGCATCCCGCCAACTCAAAATCCTATGAGAAGAACTACACGAACACATGATTTGGAATTAGGAGCTGTGGTGTTCGCTCTCAAGATGTGGAGACATTACCTTTATGACCCGAAGTGCGTCGGTGTTCACTGATCATAAGAGTTTGCAACATATTCTAGATCAGAAAGAGTTGAATATGAGACAACGTAGGTGGTTAGAGCTGTTAAGTGACTATGACTGCGAGTTACATTATCACCCAGAAAGGCGAATGTGGTGGCTGATGCGTTGAGCCAAAAGAGTAGACCTAAGCCACTATGAGTTCGAGCCTTGGTTATGACAATCGGTTGAACCTCCCTGTTGTGGATCCTTGAATGTTAGGTTGAGGCGAGAAAGAAGAGAAATTACGAACGATCACCGGGAATATATAGATGCATGATGATTAAGGATCTAGGAGCCACGTGCAGACGGAAAAAACATTATGCCTGTGGCCGCAATTTGATAAGATACGAAGCTCTGTATATACCTATGTTGTAATGGTGAATTAGCGAGCTTTTGATTTTGCACGTGTTGCATAGGTCAAAGTATGCGTACACCCTAGATCGGATTATAACAATGTAACATATTTGAAGAAAGCTTACTGGTGGCCTAACATGAAAGCAGAAATTGCCACATATGTGGAGTTATGTGTCATGACTTATGCAACAGGTTCTAAAGCGGACAATACACACTATTACATCCGGTCTGTTCGGTAACAACCTAAATCCCTCCGAATGGAAATGGAAAACATAAACTATGGACTTGTTGACCAAAGTTACCTAAAGCCGGCAAGTGGGGCAAGAGTGTGATTTGGGTTATCGTCGATCGACTCACTAAATCTGACTCATTTTCTGGCACAGCCAAAGGTTAATGTCTCAATGGAGAAACTGACCAGGCAGTACAGTGTAGAACTTGAATGATAGTGGTGTCGACGTATGGTGTGCCAGGGGTTTTCGATCATCTTGATCGCGAAGATGGCAAGTTTGTGTCTCAATTCTGGCGGCAATCTCATCAAGAAGATTTTTGGACTCAATTGATATGAGTTCACGTTACAACTCGAAACAGTAAATGGTCAAGTGAGAGGACTTCCAAAATTGGAAGACATGCTTGCCGAGCATATGTGAATAGGATTTCGGGGCGAAGGGACTGGGGACATACATACTACCCTAAATAGAGTTTCTCTACAACAACAGCTACCATAACAATTAAGCTACATACAAGTATTTAAGGTCTGCACTTTTGAAGTGTGTATGGTCGCAAATGTTTGTCACCTAATCTGTCTGGGCTGAGGTGGGAGCCGCTCAGACTTACTAGACAGAAATTGTTCGTGAAACAATAGAGAAGATTATCTAAATCAAGCATCATCTACAAGCTTCACACGATCGACAAAAGAGCTACGTTGATAAGACACGTAACCCATTAGAGTTTCAGGTTGGGGATAAGGTTATGCTGAAAGTATCGCCCTAGAAAGGAGTAATACGTCTCGACAAACGGGGAAAAAGTGAACCCTTGTTATATTGCGACCTTTTATATATTCTCGCCAAGGTGGGAACGTTGCCATATCGACTAGAATTACCATAGAGAAATTAATCGTGTTCTGTACCTTTCTCGTCTCGAACATTAAGAAGTGCTTATCGTGAACCGCTCGCTATTTCCGTTGGGACGAAATCCACAATTTGACGAAAGTCAATTTCATTGAGGAAATTCGGTCATAATTTGGACCGTAAAGTTAAACGTTCTGAAGCAAAGTCGCATCCAATTGTTAAAGGGTCCGTTGGAATTCCCAGGAGTGATTCGATTTTACTTGGGAGGTGAGGACCCAGATTGCAAACTAAAGTACCCGCACCTGTTCGCCAAGCAAAATCCACGTCTCATGCTACGTCTAAGCTTTGAGGACAAAACTCTTTTAACGGGGAAAGGATGTCACACCCCGTAGATTTCAGGTCATTATTTTAAACTTTTCCGTTTACTATTTTGACTGTTATAGCTTACGTGTTAAATTGCCGTGAAACTGTGAAGTTGACCCGCGTAAAATCTGAAAAACGTCATCGGAAATGTTCTGACTTTGGACTTTGATAAGTCTACTTGTTAAATGAAATATTTTATCATTCTAAAGTGTTACGTGGGTTGCGTACACTCTTGTTTATAATTTTTACAATTATCGTGTACGTTTTACGTTTTTCGCGTTTTGATCAAACGAAACCTCGAAAATCCACCAACTTTGCATATAAGCTAAAAACATCAACCACTATTTAATCTCAAGTCAAAATTTCGAAATTTTATGTCCCACTTCTCATCAAATTCTCGGTACAACTTGGAATTAATTCACAAAGCATCTTTTGAAAAAAAATGCCAAGCCATGTGCGTGTGTAAGATTGTAATCCTATGTCACTCTTTTCATTTCCTAAAATAGTTTCACCACCTTTTCACTTCAAGTTATGATATCTTACTTATTTCATGCATGGAGCCATGTGATGTGTAAGATTATACATCATGAACATATGTAATCTACTCATGTAATTCAAATGATAGAGCCATAGTACACATGAAAGCATTATACACCCTATTTTGGCTCATGTTCAGCCGACCCAACTCACCCACCCCTTAAGTGTGTGTTGGTTCTTTTACTTGGACCCATGACTCTTGCAAACCCTAATGAACATCCTATAAATACTACCACATCTCAAGACTTAGGGTTCACTTTCATTTGCTAGCCTCAACAAAAATCTCATCTTCCTTTTTCTCTTATCTTGCTCACGGCAAACAAGCATCCCCTATAACCTCCATATTTGCTTCCATTTTAATCAAGATCCAAGTGTTCAAGAGTGTTCTTGGGTATTATTTGAGGTGATTACAAGACTTATAAAAGTTTATAAGTTAGTGTTGTGTTATACTTTGGAGTTTTACTCAAGATTCATCACCTTTCTCAAGCTCCTTGTCATTCATCTCTGTTCTCCATCTTTTGTAAGCAAACCCTAACCTTATCTATGTTCTTGTATATTGATGTTAAAGCTATGTTTAAACCTTAAAGATCCATGTGCATGTGCTATTTTTTCAAAAGAAAAATGAAACATAATCTTGTCATTTCTTTCTTGCATAAAACGTGAAACATTATTTTGATAACCTTATGTTTATGTTTTATATTATGTTAATGGTGAGATGAGTGTTGAAATGAGTGTTGCAACAATAGATCTAGGGTACGAGGTTGTTAATATGTTGATAAGTAAAGTTTTATTGTTGACTTGGTAGAGATTTGGAAATATTAGGCACGTTTGTAGAAGTTGTGGTTAATATTTGGAAGCATACTTCAAAAACATGATTGCTGTCCCGAAACTAAACAGTAGCAAAGGGTGGTTTAAAAACGTTTTGGGATGTTAAGGGTTTAAGAGTATGAAAGTATATGATTCCCCGGACATTTCGATATAAAATGGGCCAAAATTCATTGGATAACGAATGAGATATGATGATTTTAAAATGTAAACTTTTTTCGACAAATTTGTCAAATATGAACTTGCTATTGGGACTTTGAAATGAGGTTAACGGACACTTAAAAATGTTTTCATGAGTTGGGAAAGTAGTATTTAGATACCTTGTTTCGTGTAGTTAGGTTTTCATATATTAAACTCTAAAAGTGAGCGTAAAATGACCGAGTCATAGCGAAATGAAATTAGAAATATTTTCGGAAAACATAAAAATGACAAAAGCTGTTAGGAATTTAAAAAGGGCTTTACGAGCACTTTCAGGTTTATTTGGGTATATTAAAACCTTAGAGAAACATATGAAATATTGAAAAGATATTAATAAGTGACTTAAAAAAAATGTAAGTAAGTATACTTAATGTAGAAGTTAGAATATAAATTGTTTAGGATTCTAAAGATGGATAATTTGGTATAAATTAGTAAAACAAACTTATTAGTTAAGTGTTTAGGATGAGATAGAGCATTTAGAAAATATGGAAACGTCGATTTATACGGGACGGTATTAACGTCCCAAAATTTAAACCTTACCTAAAATAGAAAGTTACTAAAAAGGGAAATTTTTGGAAAAACGTTGAGGCTTATCAAAATCTATATAAAATTTATTTGATCATACTTTATTAAATAAATTAAAGCACAAGCACACATGGATATCTTTTCCTTCATTCTTTCGTGCAAGTTTCGATGGTATCGTTCATTTCTCCTAAGACGCGTCATCTACTAGGTGATGTTGTAGGATACCTGGTTTACATCTCTTCGTTGTTGATTTCGATTCAAAATTTGAATAAGTTGAGTTCATGGCCCCATGTTTTTACCGTTTTACAAATGCTTTTTTCTTTGGGTGAGAAATCATTGTTTGCTTTTAATTTGGAACTCAAGTTCATTACGCGATTTACATGGTTATGGGTTGCCTAAGTTTGCTTACAAACCCTTCTAATGAACGAAGTTTAATGAAACTGTTATTTTCTCAGACGGAGGACGGTTTGAAGCGCCGAGTGAGTAAAGAGTTTCTATTGGGTCTATTTTATCCCTATATGCTTTGGTTCCACTGATACGAAGAACAATCGGTGTTTTGTATTGTCGATGGGTCGTTATGGGGGTCTTTGGGTTGGGTCACGGTTTAAGGGCAGGAATAATTGGAGAACTGGTGTGTAACATGACATGTCGTGTTTATGGTGCTCATGTAATGAGAGTAGCGCTATCAGGATAAAATACTTTGGTGGGTGGCGGGTTCTTCCAATCCAATACTCTGTAGTCTGATTGTTTTTTCCATACATTATCCTCTACATGTGGTTCAAACATTGTCTTCAAATCTCTATATAAAACTAAATCCAAGTCCTCCACTGGTCTTGTTGATCCATACTTAGCTTTTACCAATTTGTACAAAGTTTCCAAGTCTTCTTTATCAAAACTTTTAAGCATATGACTGAACACTAAGTACATCTTTGAACTTCCATCAGCCCTGATTATCTGGTAATAGCTTTTCTTCCCCTTTTTATGAATCTTCCGGTCAACAATGCTTGAAGATTTAACAGCCAAAGGAATAGCATCAAGTGCAACCTCTTCTTCATCTGGCATGACTTCAATAAGTCTTTTAAGTTCAGTTGTTTCTCTATCCTCATCCACCTTCTGCTTCTTTGCAGACTCTTGTTAAAGATCTTCTCCTGTTCTTTTAGAACTTCCTTCTGCTCTTGTCTCACTGCCTTTTGCTCTTACTTCACTACCTTCTACCAATTCTATATCCATCTTTACAAATGTGTTTACCCTCTTCATAGCTTTGTTAAATAACTTTTAAATATCATTAAAGCTTTTGTTCTTTAATTGATTGTGCTTGTATCCAGCCATGTTTTTCAGATAAGTAGACATTGTTTTTTCTCTTTTGAGCTTTAGTTGGTGGTTTGTTCCTCTTTTCTTGAGCTCTTATTGCTACAAAGTGTTTCTTTCTTGATTCTAAGAGTTGTACAAACAACTTGGACTTCTCTTTAATACTTAACTTCTCTTGTTCTTCTGCTTGCATTTGTTGAGCCATTTGATAATCAACATCTATCATTGCTTACATATGATCCCATGAAACAATGTTGGCTTCTTCAATTTGTTGAGCTTTTTCTCTGGCAAGCCTTTCTTCTTCTTCTTCTTCAGCTTGTAGCTTGAAGGCAAGTTCTTCATCAAGCATCAATTGATCTTTCTTTGACAATTTCTTCACAGGTTCTGGTTCAACCATTTTGCCTTTACCTTTATCCTGAACATTGAGTTGTAATGGTTGTTGTGAAGAAACTGTTGGTGTATGTGCTTGCTCCTGTTCATGAATAACAAGCCCTTTAGCCTTTGGTCTTGTGCTAGCAGCTGTAATTGTTATAGCAACAGTTGTTGTTGTAATTGTACCCTGCAATGGTTCTTGTAACATAACCTTGTCAGCCTTGGGTTTTGCACTTTTCAAAGCGGCAAGTGCTTGAGCTAAAGTAACTTCATCAACACTTAAGTTCACATCTTTAAAAGCAACTTCAGTTTCAACAACCACCTCAATACCAACTAAGTCATGTACTCAAAACATATCTGTATCAGCATTAAAATAAGTACTAACTAAGTTAATTCCCACATCAGCATCAATATCAGCTATCCTCCTCTGTTTGGATGCATCCTCCTCACCTAAACCTTCATCTTCAGAGGATTCCACTCTTCTAGATAAACTAACCTTGTATAATCTTTTAAGCCCATAAGTTCTTGACCCTCCTTTCTTCTCTAGTCTCTTGACCCTCCTTTTCAAACTTGTAATCTCCTGAGCTTGAGAGGACTTAGTTTTCTCCAGATCAATAACTTTATTTTACAAATTAGTACATAATTCCATCAATTCCTTTAGTTTTAGACTATCCTCATCACTTCGAGGTGTGTTAACTCCTACGAGCAGTGAATCATTAGAAGTTTTAGATACATTCTCAAACCCAATTTGAGCAATAGTATCCCCCATGGTTTCTTGGCACATGGGACCACTACCTGAACTAGTTCCTAAATAACTTGCTTCATTAAGTGTTGCCTTGGATTGGGTCTTATTGATGTTACCCCTATCCTGCTCTGCATCTAAGCTAGTAGCAGTAGTGGCAGCCCTTTCCAAACTGCATCCATCTCCTCATAGACAGCCTCATTTGTAACATTGTATGTAGGACCACTAGGCTGAGGTACCTCACTGTCCTTTCTCTTTGGCTTCCTAGGTTTTTGTTTTTTTTGAGGTTAAGATGTTGATGGTTGAATAATTGTGGGTGTGTGATGGGGATCAGTAGGATTTGTTGAACCTTCACCCACTTCTTCTTGAGCTTGTACCATCATTGTTGGAAATAAGGGTGTTTCTCTTCTAGAAAAGCCTTTCCCTACCCTTCTCATGTTTCCAAAAATCTTCTTAGTGTGAGAGGGTATAACATAAATCCTTTTATGATTTGACATTCCTTCTAATTGTTTCTCCAAAAACACTTGTACAAATCTTGGATACATTAAAGAATTTACCAAACACATTCTCAAGTTCTTCACCATCCTTTTCAAATGTTATTTTGAAAAGTTGAACTTCGGTTTAGTAGCTAACAGATAATTGCAGAAGCCATAGTGCTACTAAATTCATTCCATGTAGTAGTCTTAGCACTTAGGCATTGCAAAATGGTATGAATAAGGAATTTTCATTGAGGAGAAAAGAATGCCTTATAGAAAGTAAGCTTCTGTGAAAGTTTTTCATACCCCATCCTTGTAAGTTCTTCAAAAATGGTAGCATTTGGCAAGCAATCCATACCTTCCTCATCATTCAGTTGAAGGTCACGTCTAATAGATGCTTCAATAACGATTATCTTCTTCCCATCCACTAGGGCTTGTAACTGTACTTCCTCATTGACAGTTGTCACCTTGACAGTAGCCTAGAATTGTTCAATGCACAAAGTATAGATAGTGGGATTGATCGTTAGTTCATATCTTATAGGGTTTGCATTCAGAAAATCCACTATCTGCTCAAACCCTTCACTTTCAGTGGGTTTAGACAAAACCCCACCAAATTGTGAGTATCAGCAAACTGTAGGGTTGTCATTGTGTTGGGTTTTGATGATGAAATTAAGTTAGTGTTTGTGATTAGAGAGTATATGATTGAATGAAATCGATTAAATGAGTGAATGAAACCCTTAATAGAAGTATTTATGAAAATACCCTCAACAACATTAACGTTCACTAGCAGTTGTAAGTTATACCTAGCAACATTAACTTTCAACAGGAGTAGTAAGTTTTGCCTAGCATGATTAACTTTCAACAGCAGTAGTAAGTTATGCCTAGCAGCATTAACTTTCAACAGTAGTAGTAAGTTATGCCTAGTAGCATTAAGTTTGAGTTACCAGCATTAACTCCAATTCCAGTTTAAACACTCTCTGTTTTTAATATGTTCAACTCTCTTTCTGTTTTTCAACTCACAACTTCTCTCAATTCTTTTTCTAACCAAATCACTCTGTCTTTTTTTATTTCACATAGCTTACTTTCTATTTTTCAACTCATAAATTCTCTTAATTCCTTTACTCACCAAATCACTCTTTCTGTTTTTACAAATCTCTCTTTCTATTTTTATTCTCACCAACTCTCTCAATTCTCTTTCTCATAATTTTCACACTGTTAATTATATCAGCAGTATTAAGTATAACTAACAGCATTAACTTAGCAGTATTAAGTATAACTAGCAGCACTAATTATACTTAACAGCAGAAAATTTTAATGACATGAATAACAGTACTAATTCATACAAAACTCTACAAATACATAAAGAGATAAAAGATTTTAAGGATTTAGCATTCCAATACTTGCAATCAAATATTGAAACCTACTTACATCAAAAGCTTTTGTAAGTAAATCTGCAACATTCTTGTTAGTATGGATTTTAACCATATGAATCAACTTCTTTTCATTGCAATCTGTTAGATATTAGAAAAAGACTCGGTCACCCCGTGTATTTTACTGTTTATTATAGCTCGTAGTTTTATAGTTAATAGTACGTTTTTCGGTTTTAAGTCGGGTACGAATACCCGGTATATTGTAAGTACTATATAAGCCTCTTCCAACTTTGGAAGAGGTAAGCTAGTCATTATTTCCTTTTCATAGAAACACATTTTCTCTCACTACAAAACTCTCTCAAGTGTTTCTCTCTCTAGAAACTAGCCAAATCCAAGAATCGACCCCGTGTTATGATATATGATATACCACAGGTAGCTTGATGGTTTGAGTAGTTTGAGAATCCATTGCTTCTTAAAAAACTAGATCTTGTGTGTAGTAAAGTTTTTTCTTATTCAAAGCTTCTCACAAGCTCTGATACCACTTGTTGAACCTAATAGAATAGATCTTTAATCCCTTAGCTTGTATAAGGTATAGTTATGCAAGATAAATCTAACACAACTTAGCATACTTTTCACTAATATCACTAACAACACTAAGTTATGCTTAGCAGCAGTAACTCTAACCTTAGCAGCAGTAACTTCCAAACAGCTTCAAAAAGTCTTTTAATCCCAACACGGATTGACACTATAACTAGCACAAAATTAGTCCACTAAATTGTGAGAATTATTAGCCTTAGAATATATTCAAGTACCCACTTTTGGTACCTAAGATAATTGATGCCTTTAGCCTGTTCGAGTTAAGGTTTGAATGTAATTGCAAGTGTCTTATCCGTCGGTACGGTTGTGTATTTGTAATTTGTCGCCTTTTCTGGAACAGTAGTATTGGTTGAAAATTATATTTGAGTGAGCCGGTAATTTAGTAGCTTTAGAACTTGTGCTTGATTATCATTTACTATACTGCAATGAGGTTAATTTATAGACAAAATCATATGATAAGAGGTAAAATAAATCCCATATAGCTCTTGTACATGCAAGCACTCCCTTTTAGTGCTAAGTTGCTCAAGTATCTAAGTAAAGAGGTCAAAGTTAAAAGAAATTTTTTTTGTGTCAAGCCTTTGGTATAAAAAAAGGTA
>BQNB010155800.1:5340-15347 GCA_026074375.1 Tanacetum coccineum
GTATTTTAGGCCTTAAAATACATTGGTGATGTGGTAGATTGATTCTAGCTAAGATTAGGACTCGACATCTAGCTTAGTGTAGGAAAACTAGTAACAAATAAATAGTGTAAATGGCATATGTGTTTAGATATATAGCTCAATTACAAGTAGCAATGCTCACTTAATAATATCTATTAACAAATTAGAAAACACACATAATCATTTAGCATACACATAAAGATATTCGTCGTCGTTTTGTGTATTAGATACAACGATGTATACTTAGCAAGATTTTATTTAAAAATAAAATAGTTTCTTCCCCATTTCAAAAATTAATCAAGATCAATATTTTGAAAAGATAAATACACCGTTTTTCAAAGATACATTGACTAGAAATTCCCGACTCGAAGGAAAAGGTAAAAATACAAGTTTTACGTTGAAACGAAACATAAAGTTTTGACCACTATGTAGTATTATGCATTTCTGAATTACTTAAGTTTGAAATAAAGTCTTAGAAGTATTTTTAAATGAAAGTAGACTCAATTACCTTTAAAATTGCGGGTGGCATGACTTCTACGGACTTACGGTTGATTTTATATGAATTTTCGAAGTTTGCCAAATTCTGACGAAACAGACAGACGACCCCCAGAAAGGTGACAGCCCCCAGATATATTAGGGGGTCGTTCCAATGTTTAAGGGATCGCCACCAGTGACCAAAAAACACGTTTTTTGTACAAAATCATTTGGTGACTTAACCCTAGAATGTAGGACTTTAAAAAGTTGTTCCCGCACATAAATTTCATGTTTTAGACATCATTTCTACTCTTAGGACTTATAAAAACATATGTTGACACTTCCAAACTCTTTTGAGAAGATTTTCATTCAAGCTAGTATACGAGGTATATTTAACAACAAAACTAGTACGAATCAAGCCACAAAACACTTTTCATATTTAATCCCCTTTCATGGGTAATTTGATACATGGATCATACTCTATTTTAAAAACCGTTTGTTTTGAAAACTAGAGCGACGTGGCTCTGTTACCAATTATGGATTACATAGAAGGGGGGAATACGTTTCCGTTTATAAACTTTAAATCTTTGGTATCAAATCACCAATCAAGTTAGACGCAATATGAGAAGTGTCGATAATAGATTTACAACAACTAGCGCATATCTTAACAATACAAGCTCAACCACAATATTAACTACAAAGTATTACAGAATCACAATCAACATAATATATGCAACTATCCACACAATCATGAACACAATGCAAATATAAAAGTAAAGCGATAAATGTAAATAAAATCGTAAAGAGATACGTATAAAGAAATACAAACCAGACACTATGATTTATAGTGGTTTGGTCACAAAGCTCCTCTTCGCCCTACTCCACTCCCTGAGTACCCAACTCGAGAGTTACTTCACTAGTCAACAAGCTCCCTTCTCGACGGAGAAAACCTTACAAGTTGCTTACATTATTTTTCGACATTAATCTAGATGTCAAGTTATTATTCGGGTACAACCAAACTCGTTATGTTTTATGGCCCGACATAACAAACTTTGTGTTTTAAGGCTTAAACACATAAACTGTGTCGTTTATATTATTTTTCGACACAAAGCTAGATGTCGAGTCCTAATCTTAGCTAGAACCAATCTACCACCCACACTTGTATTTTGAGGACTAAAATACTAACCGGATCTCACACTTATGTTTCAAACTAACACACTAGCCGGATCTAACTACTACTTAGATTGTAAGACATAGACTTGATCTATATGTAAAAAATGTTAAAAATGGACTAACTCGACTACATAACTTCGTATCTTAATGATGACGAAAGTTCTTCTCTTGTACTTGAGGAAAGAAAGAAAGGATAAAAGATTGGATCACATTTAAATAAGATTAAACAAGTTAAATGATCAAAGATGTAGAGAGATTTAGGGGGTGTTTCTTTTCTTCTTAGTGGAAAAGAAAAGTGGGCCCAAAGCTTTAATACCTCTTAATTGGCAGAGGCATTAAAGCTACCCTCTCCCTTTTAAGAGGCTAATTAAGTGTCTTATATATAACCACTTAATTTGGTAAACATCCCCTTAGTTAGATTTAGAGAGAGAAAGAACTAAAAAAAATCTGTGCAAAAAGGGTCAAGAAATAGTTGGAAATGAGCCACTATTTATAGGAGCTGAAAATCTGTCTGTCTGAAAGTGGCGGTCCCAAATATAGTAAGGGACCACCGGGGACTGTCCTATATTTAAAGAGACTGCCCCGACATGTGCTCCTATTTTTGTCTTTTTGTGGTGAAATATTTATCTGGTGAAAATCTAACTTGTTTTAAGGGGAGGAATGGCCAGATTTAAATTTTGAAATTATTACCACATAAAATATTTCTTTATAATTCAAAAATAATTTGTCTAATTATTTTTTGAGAAATTGTTTTGTTATATTTATAAAAATGTAAAGTTTTAAGACAAAAACTTATTTCTTTGATCATCCTACAAGTTTAATGTTTGTTTGTGTGATTTATGTCAGGTGCAAACAAATGTCGGTGTTGATGCAAACTTGAGACGTCGAGAGATGTTGATGCATGTATGCATTGATGATTTGTGAGTACGAGTAAGTTGCGCACTTTACGTTACGTATTACAAGTTACATGTTTGTCGTCACCAAAACATAAAGAGAATGTATAGATTAAATATCGTAATATTTGCACTAACATTTTCATTTAGAAGTTGTTCCTTTTCAACATTCATTTCAATTTGCAATTCCTCATATGCTTCTCTGTAATCTAAATTTTGTTCTGGTTTGTTTTCAATTTCTTTTACCTGTTCCTTACACTTCTTAAGTTCCCGTTGTGGCAACGCTTGCTGCTTTTTTAGCTCAATATTCATTTTGCGTTGTTTTTCCGCCTCTACTTGAACATTATTTATCAGAGATTCAAAATCATGAATAGATTAATTATGAGCATTTGTATCATGTTAACTTTTCCTATATTTTTGCTCTTTAAGGTTCATCAAATTGATATTAGTATACAAATTTGATCAATTTGACAGACGGTGTGTATATAGTTTCTAGTTTCTTTGTTGAAGTTGGTCTGGTTAAATATTTGGGAAGTATACATTGATACTTATTAACTTGTGTAGCATTGTAATCACTGATGGAACTCGCATCTAAGTTGTTTTGCTTAATTATTTGTCCAGTAGGTTGAATGCGTGCCATCATGATCACTATTGCATTTAGCATCATGATCACTGTTGCATTTAGCTCCTCTAACGTATTATCTCCATAAGCATTGTTGAGCATAAAATCATTCTCCTCTTCATCTAGATGCACTCGAGCTTCATCTTTGGTTGCGAGTATCATCTGCTCCCTAAAATATTTTGCATCACGAACTCTGGGTTTTGGACATTTACGTGCATAGTGGCCTTTTTCATTGCAGTTGTGGCACTGAACATTTTTTTTCCTAGAGTTGACTCAGTTCTTGGATTCCTTTGGACATTCTGATCATATTATTCAATTGACTGAACCAAACCATTTCTTGCATTAGTTGCTTGATTCCTATTTTGCCTCCCTGCATTCTTGTTTCCATTCCTTGCATAGCCAACATTCTTGCTTTGAATATCCACACGACCATCTTGTATCACAGCTTGATTCCTTGTGTTTGATGATGTACAAAGATGATTATTGGTAGGAGTAGAGTAACATTGGGTGATAGCTCTTGCCAATAACATCATTAGCTGTTTTAGCTTGTCTTCTTGAGGCATCTCCTTGTTATCTCCCTGATAATCTTCACGTTTTCAATCACGGTTGAGGTTGAGTGGCCATATTTGGTTGTGGTGAACGAGAGTATGATGAGCTTGCATGAGAATTTGAAGAATGAGCATGGGAATTAGCAACTAAGGCTAATGGATCATGATTCCTTGCAGCTTTCTTTGCTTTAGATGCATTGACACGTGGTTCAAATTGACTCAAGTGATCAAATAACAGATCAAATTCTGCAATCTTGAGAGTATATTTCTGACGAGTCATGGTTACATATTTGCTCTACTCGGGTTGTAATGAAACTTGGTGCTAATGGAAATTTCTTGAGGATGAACATTATTCTGATCCATGACAGTAATGAGTGTTGAAAACCTCTCATACACAGATGTTAATGATTCTCCTTCCACATCTACAAACTTGTCAAATTGATGAGCCTCAAGTGTCTTTCTTGCTGACTTATGTCACTACTTGGCATCAACCTTTTGATTCTAGCCCACATTTTTTTAGCATCTGAACAAGCATACACATAATTGTAAATATCATTGGGTATTCCTTGAAGAATGTAGTTCATCACCCTGATATCTGCAAAGTATTGTTCTTTGTTTTGTGCTGACATTTTGCTGATTGGTTCAGGTATGGTTTCTGATTCATTTTTGGATCAGGAATGTCTTTCCTTTTGTATGGACCTTCAAAGATTGAATCTCTCATTAATTCTCCTTCTTCCTTTTTATTTTTTAAAAACCTTAAAACCCGACTTGCCCATGGCACATGGCTTTCTTTCTCTAAAATCGGAGGTCTATCTGAAGCTCCCGATTCTGCAAGTGTTTGTTGATTCGCAGTATATATGATGTGAATCAATCAATGAGAACAATGCAAACTTGGATCGTTTTAGAAATAAAGACTTAGAATCGTGAGATCAAAAAGTAACAACAACTAGGTTTGTATTACAAAACCACAAATGAATCCGAAACCTTGAAGATACGAAACCTAGACTTTATACGAAAGCCCAAGTGACTGAAAGTATGAAGATCCGAAACCCCAAAATCTGTTATACGAAACCTCTAAAATCTGGAATACGAAACCTTCAAATACGAAACCTGTAATACGAAAGCTTCAAGTAGGAAACCTGTGTTACGAAACCTGTCGTACGAACCCTATGAATACTAAACCTTAGAATAAACTTTATCTGTTCTGTGATACAAAACCTGTTGTTCAAAACTTGAAAATATGAAACCAAAGATACGAAACCTTTTAATACAAAACTGTGACACGAAACCTTCTCTATGAAACCTGTGATATGAAACCAAAACTACAATATGAAACCCCCAAATACGAAACCATAGATACAAAAGCTTCCACAAATATACGAAAACAAAAAGGTTACCAAAAGTTCCATAATACGAAACCTTAACTTTCGTAAATTCCAAATTCCACCAGCTTTCATAAAATCCACAATCCTTTTCTTTTGTAAATTCTACAACCCGAAACCTTTCGAACAGATCTCAATCAAATCCAATAGAACTCATAGTATTGATTTTACAGTTTAAAATGATAAATTCAAATGACATCTTTTCAAATACAAGAAGTTCTATAATTCGAAACCTATAAACTGTCTTACGAAAGCACGAATACTCATTAAAAGTAGTTTTTGAAAATGAATTTCATCAATACAAAACCTCTAACTATGATACGAAAGTGAGATTCCCGCCTAAAAATAGTTTCTGAAAGCACTTTCTACGATACAAAAGCGATCAAACTTGAATAATTTTTGATCAAAATGAAGTCTAAATGTATAATTTTCGTATATAAGCTATTAAATCTACAATTTGACATATACGAAAGTGTTTGCAAAGCGATTAAAGGTCATAAACACGTCAAATAGTAAATCTAACACCTAAATGATACGAAAGTCACATGAATCATACTTACAAAAGCAAATTTGATTGAAATAAGCATAATTACTCACGATTTGAGCCACCAAAACACAATCTAGATCTCTCCTAGCGATTGATACCACTTATTATATGTCATGTTTGCATTAGATATTGTCGGAACCCAAAATCACCTTCACTTCACCATTGATACAAGAAAATAAGATGAGATAAATAGAAGAATTGTAGAGAGAAGTTAGAGAGAAATAAAGAGAGAGAAAATGAGATGGTTGATTAAACAAAAATCTTACAAAATGAATCAACACCCTCTCCATCCTTGGAGAGGGGTATTTATAGTTAAAACCAAGAGGCTTTCATGCCTTGGTGTTTCTACGGGCCGGGCTTGGGATTACTTGGGCTTTCGCCCGATACACGTGACCAATTAGATTACACAACGAGCCCGTTTACCCGTCTAGCCTATTACAACGTATAATTAATTAATGACCGAGACCTAATATAATTAATGAATGAACTTCCTTGTTCGACTCAATATTTTGAGGCTAACAATCTCCCCCGAAGTGAGTTCATTGTGACACTCCTTCGTGAGATCAATGAGATTGCTTTTGTCGTTGAGCTCTTGTGATCTTTGTCTCTGTCTACGTTGTAGGCTTGTTCCTTCATGCTTTGTAATCTTTGATCTTTAGCCTTTGTCATTGTCTTTTGACTTTGTCTTTTTCGTCTGAGATCTTTAAATCTTTATCCTTCCGTCTTGATCGTCTTTGCCACCTTGCGATCTTGTGTCTTGACCAACATGCTCATACTTTGCATCATCTTGAAAGCTTGCTAACAATCTCCCTTGATAGACTTGATATCTTTGAAGGAAGATCTTGTATATCAGAGTTTGTGCGGAAGTCTTTGTCTTTAATTCTTGAGCTTTCATGATTCTTGAATCTTGATGCTTATAGTATGTCTTTGTAGTTTGAGCATGAGCATGTGGTAATGAATCCGACTCCAGCTGGAATGAGGCATCACCATCTCCATCTTTATGTATCCTGAAATAAAACAGTTAGCAATAAAGCGTGTGGACGAATATGGCTTTGTCATTCGTCCGGATTTGGTTAGATTAACCTCCGGTTCCGTAGGACCGTTTTACAGTATAAATACTGTACCTGTGATCAGGTAGATTCAAAGAATATCCTTGACAGGGTTTCCAGCTCAAAGTGTAGGTGTCATTCTACACAGATATATGTAGATTTACTATGCTTGCTTGTTCTCATTACTGGAACATCTCAAAGCAGACAACATGGTAAGAGTGAATCAAATAGTTACTATCTTTCTGATTAAGCCGTCAATTCATTTCCTGGAACAAATTTGATTCACATTGAATTGCACCATCGTTTCTTTCCATTAGACACAAGTTTGATTCATATAGAATCTCGCAAGTCACCTACCAAGAGCTTGTTTGATGCTGGCTCAAGCAGGATTTCCATCTTCATTGTGAGTACATAATAATCACACGAAATGTTCTAGCAACAATCACATGGTAATGCTTAGGACTCTTTGGTTAACAGCTTGTGAACTTATTGTTATTCCAATCAAGTGTTAGAATGGAAATGTTCCATCTGAGATTTTATTTAAGATCTCTTGGGCACTAGAACTCGATTTAGATGGGCGTTTTTGGTTTTGAGTAATCAGAGGCAGGAGCAGACTGCCACCTATTAATACAACAACTCAGAGTAAGAATCAATAGAATTCGTGTGTATCTCCGTACAAATGAGAACAAGTTTTCTGTTGAGAGAAACCCGAATGGCTGGGAAGGGTTGTGCATTGCATCACTGGGTCTATGATGTCGTCTTCAATGTCAGCAATCAACATTGTGATTCTGACAACATATGTATTGACCCGGTTTCTGCCTAAGTTGTGTGGAGGGCTTCTTTCTTTTCACCCTTTATCCATACATTTCTTTTTCATTCTTCAACCCCTTCAATTCTTACCAAGACGTCATTACTAACACCTTGTTGTGATTGTTCCAGTGTTAGCTCAATCTTAGTCGGCATTCTTCCCTTATACACATTCATCTCCAATCATACCTAAGGACTGCTATTTCTAACTATAGAGTGTCCTTGTGTAAGATCCCTCCGGATTCCTGGTTGTATCATAGACAGATACCAACCTAACCACCTTATGACTTCATAATCGTCATGAAAAGATGTTGAAGGTATGAGATCGTAACTATAAAAACCTTTTCCGAAGAGTTATCAAGCACTTTGAGCCGATAAATCACTTATAATTTTCAAGATCACATTTAAATACATTTCTCCCCCTTATTTTAAATACTAAATTCACTTAGTTTTTGAATACTTTGGTGATTTAAAATTTGTCTAAATACCATGGGAAAACTTTACATAACCTGAATTACAATGGAACATGAACTTGGCTCCCCTCAGATTTTACATATGTTAGACACCAAAACAATGATACCAAGTGTAAGAATGAATATAAAATTGAGGGTTACATTGTTGAGCTCATAATTTTGAAGATTAAATAAGTGTCATCGAAGAATTTTCTTTGAAAAATTTGTGCTTCAATCACCTACTTATCTTATAACAATCAATCTATATAATAGTCATTAATTATTCCGTCGATGTTATTAAGACCTTTTAAATGAGTTGAATACATACGAATTGTCATGTTATGATTATCCAACAATCAACATTAAAACCTTGTTTTTCAGAAAAGCCCCCCCTCCAACCATTGACTCATTTTAATCAAAAAATGACACCAAATGTATAATACTTTGTCTTTATTGAAAACGTATGAGGGAAGGGGGGGGGGTGGGGTGGGGGATTGTTGAACACACAATTTTGAATCGTCATTGAGAAATTCTTGAAAAATTATGTTCAACTTTTTGAAAAAACCAAATGTTAGAAGACTTCTCTTCTAACGCTAAGGATAAGTGCACTTATGCGTACACTTTCCTTTGTCGTTTGGGACCGAGTTGCAATCTGAGAGTGATTACAAGTCATAAAGAAAAATTAGAAATGACATGTTTCTGAAATATTTGAAACTCTTGTTCGAACATCATTATACACGCCCGGTCGATATTAATCAACATTTCTAGGTACTTAAATGTTATCGATTCCAAGAGACATGCCGAGAAGAATATTTTTTGAAACATTTTCTGATTTTTTGATTTTGTATTTTCTTTTTGAAATTTTATATTTTTGTATTTTTGTTTTATAAAAAATATTTACATGTTGACCTCAGCATTGTTATGTGATGGTGAAATAGTAATTCCAACTCTTGTCGTGAATGTCTCTTCCTGTCTGCTGGGAGGAATAACTTTTGAACCGCTTTGAAAACTGATTGTTGCATAGTTGTGGTCGTGAATTCGAGTTCTGAACTATATTAACAGAATTCATTGCTTATTCATCAATTAAAATTCCTTGAAGCCCTGTTTTTTCAGATATCAGCTTTTTCAGGCAACCAACATTAAGTCCCTTCCTTTGTAGGATTTAAAGATGTACCTGCATGTATGTTAAGTGTACCTGCACTGACATTAAGAGTTTGTTTGCATTCATATTGGTTAGTGATATCGTCATTTGAACCATTTGTGGGTTCACTGTCAACCTTAGTTGTGCTAGAGGTGAATATCTTTCCAGTAGGAATCCACTTAAGACCAACTGTCTTGAAAAGTTTACCCGTCGGTTTCCACCTAAGACAAGATCTAGGAGTCATTGTTTTCTCATGGACAACGGAAGTCTTTTTTATTGAAGACTTGTGTCTTTTTGGGATCTGTCTTTCTGGTTTCTTTGCAAAACTTGTCTGCTCTACGGGTATGTATCTTTTTGTTGTCTTATTGGATGGAACCTTAGCACGTGAGTTGACTTCATTCAGGAATTTTGTTACACGAGAATCATGATTGGCATTAAAGACACATTTCTGACATGTTGAGCAAACAAAATGTTTGGAGTCAGAAAAACTTCTAGAATTCCCAAAGTGTTCTGCTATGGGCACAGTCTTTGTCATGACGCAACTACTCTTAGATGCAGGCCAATTCCTAGACTTTTTGAATTCGATGATGAATGTCAAAAAGCATTTGAATTATTGAAAGAGAAACTCACATGTGCTCCTGTGATCGTAAGCCCAAACTGGAATCTTCCGTTTGAACTTATGTGTGATGCAAGTGATTTCGCAGTTGGAGCCGTCTTAGGTCAAAAAGATGGAAAAAACTTTCACCCAATCTACTTCGCAAGCAAAACCCTTAACCTAGGTCAACAAAAATACACCGTAACCAAAAAAGAGCTTATGGCTATAGTTTTTGCATTTGACAAATTCAGATCCTATCTTATTCTCTCAAAAACTATTGTTCATACCGATCATTCAGCTCTAAGG
>BQNB010155802.1:0-13332 GCA_026074375.1 Tanacetum coccineum
TTCTTAAGTACTGCCAACTAGATTCCGCATAGTTGACAGTATATCAGTGTTTCATTAAGGAATATCGATCCTACAAAATGTTTAGTTTTCATATAATTAAATGTTTATTTTCCTTGTATAATTAAATGTCTTTTATGAGCATTTAAATAATCTTTTATGAGCATTTAATTAGATGGTCAAAGCATTTAATTAGCTTCCTTTGTAAGCCTTGTAACCTCTATTATATAAAGAGGGGCATAGACATAGGTTTAGGCGTGCCAAAAAGTGTGTGTGCACCAAAGGTGTAAAACGTGTTGTGTGTGTGGGTTTACACGTCACACAAGAGATAGATGCTAGCATGGTGGTGTAGCCCCAAGATCATTAGTTTGATCCTGTTGATGTAACCGTCTTACCATTGATCAGGTAAGATTGGGGCTTGTAGTAGTCATTATAGTTAGAGATGATGATGAAAAACCTTGTATTAATAACAATGATTCAATGTTTGAATATTCCGCCTTTGTTATTAATTTATCCTAGATAAGGTCTAAACAACCTGAGCTTAAACGATTTTCAACATTCTTCTTTATATTTTCTAACAAATGTGTTGTGATGTGTTGAGGCTAGCTTCTTCCGTTCTTTGTGTTTGTTGTTTGTTGTGATTTTTGTAGGATTGAACCAACAATTTTTGAAGCCTCTCGTGTTCGGTGTTGTGTCCCGTTTCACTCGAGCTTCCTATCCTTTGTTTGAAATTAGTTTGGGGAAATCCGATATCCTTTCATCATTATCGATTCACGTTTATCTTTGCATAATTAATAAACGGCTTAGATTTGCGTAGAGACCCGACTTAAACATTGAGGACAATGTTTCGTTTTAGTTTGGGGAGGGAATCTATCGATTTGATGTTACCTGCTTATTGTTTTGTTCTCACGTACCCGTTTTCCCACAAAAATAGCAAAAATTTTAAATTTTTAAGTTTTTATTTGTAGGAAAAAATGAAAAAAAGAATGAAAAAAAATAAATATATTAGTAAAATAATAATAAGTGTTAAGACACGAATGTAGGTTTTCCGTTGGTGAGAATAAGAAGTAATTTTTGACCCGATCGAACGTGTTGAGTTCTAGCTTTCTCCCTTAACAATTAATGATGATAGTTTGTGCTAGTCTCATGTAGACTTTAAACATGCTAAACTTGAAATCATTAGTAAATGAAGACTTGTGCTAATCTCAAGTAGATTTTAAATATGCCGAGTTGGATTTTATATAGGCTAAGTATTTGCGAATCTCTTTATTAGAGATTTTAAATTGCAAAGAATAAGAGATGATAGTGTTGATTACGAATTAGGATGCTAAACAAAGTTTATTTGGAAAACTTAAAGGCTTATAAGAATAACTTGTGGTTTTTCTTCCCCGAAGTTCTTAAAATGATTAATTATACGTGTTCTCTTTAATTTTTACAAATTAGAGTTTTACTCTTAAAAGTCTAATCAACATATTTAGAGAAAAAGCTTTATCGATGATGAAGTCAACATCATTTGTAAATAAGAATTTTAGTTCAAGTTTATACTTTGGTTTTCTAAAACAAAATTTTTCTATTTGCAAAAATAATGTGTTATTATTAAAAATAGTTTCAAAAAAAAATAAAAAATGTAGTTGGTGAATAAAAGGATGCAAGTTATAAATCCTTAGTGTTAATAATTAATATACAAACTCCATCGCAATAAAGTACATGGGCATTTGTCGGTTCGCTCCCGATGTGACATCGAAAGAAAGGATGGAGGATGTATATTTAGGGTCGGTATCATAATAAGTACACGGGCTCTTGTCGGAGGCGTGGCCGATGTGTCGTCGAAAGAAAAGTGATACCGGTTCCTAGCCTAATAATGTAAATAGTAATAATAATGTTGCAAGTTAGAAAATAAATAGTAAAAGTTTCATTCTCTAAAACCAAAGTATTCTTTTGAACCAACGTTTGCAAAAGTCTACAAGGCTTTTTCATCGGAAGTTCATGCGTCTCGTTTCGTTTAGTTATTCTCCGGATGGTGTGTCCCAAAAGCCTTAGCACTTACCCGATTACGGTGGGATTGTTGCTAGACGATGAGTGAAAGTCATTCATGGGTATATGACAAGTGAACCAACGATGTATTGGCTAAGGAGGTTTTTGTTTGCTTTGAGATGTGATCTTGCTAAGTGATTAACATATTTGCCCAAAAGGCTCATGTGTAAAGCTTGGTCGGATTTCATCTATCTAAATATGTGGATTTAATGGTTTAAATTAATTTGAACACACACACCTAAATATATGATTTATGTCGGGAAGAGGAATTCACAAGTTGTAATTAATAAGTGTCCTTAGCAGCTTAGTTTGTAATTCGCAGTGATCTTAATTTTAAGCTTAGCGATGGGAAATGAAAATCGGGGATGAAGAAGTTATCTTTTAGACACTTAATCGTGCTTTTTATTCTATGATCCTTAAAGTTACCAATAAGGTAATGAAAACAATACATTATGTCAACACAAGAATAAGTTGTAGTTAGGTAATTAATTATCAAGAAAAATCATAAAAAGAGAAAAATCTAAAAAAATGGGAAATCGGGTGTTTTATAACTTGTGATCTCTTATCTCTCTCAACAAAAATCTTTGCTACTTTTCAAAGGGAAGTTTTGAGGTATTTGGTTATAAGGCATGTGATATTGCGTGAGGACACACAATCGTTTAGTTTGGGGAATTTTGATAAGTGTAGAATACACATATCCGTTTGTACCTAAAATAACCCCAATAGAGCAGCGCGGCGCTCGCTGCTCAGTAACCAAAAATGGCAAAAATATGCTTGTATTTGTGTTTTGTGTGTGCAGGTACGGATAAGTCAAAAATCACATGAAAACAATCAAAAACGGGCAAGCACGGACACGGGAATCAGAAGAGTACAAAAAGAAGCCAAAGAATCTAAGCCTCAGTCAAAAGCAGTCAAAAGATGGTCAAACAAAGTCAACACAAAAGGACAAATCCTCAAAATATTTCACTTTGGTCCCTCAACTCTCATAAAAGTCTAAAAATGTCCCCTCCTCCCTTATTAGGCCCAGGAAAGCTTATTGGGCCTGAAAAACCCTTGAATAACCTTACCCGAATCCTAAAGCCCAAAACAAAGCCCACTTCTCTTTTAATAACAACCACAAGGGCTAAACTTGCACTTTTCATAAGTTATTTATAACTAGAAAAAGGGAGAAAGAAGACAAGGACCATTTGTGTAATATTCCAAAGTTATAACAGTTTTTAACTGTCAAAAAAGGGCGCGAATCCAGTTACCGTTCACCCGTCTCCCCCATGTTTACCTTGGGTCAAAATCAAAGGGCTTTTTGTAATTGAGGGTCAAGAAAGTCAATTCATGAAGACTACAATGCAATGGCAGGGTCAAATCAGTAAATCATGAGGCAATCACTAGCTTACTCTCAAGCATAAACCACGTCAGCAATGGTGAAAGCACAAGAGGTGTGGATTTTTGTGCTAAACTCACTCACAAAACTAGCACAAACGTCACATCAAAGAATGACATGCTGTCAATCCTCAGGTGTCCACAATTTGATCAAACGGCCACAATAGAAGCTCAAATGATTGAAGAAATGATTGGATGAGATTGAAAGTTTGGAGAGCAAGGCAAGAGGGCTAGAATCTTCTTTGTTCAGCTATAAATAGCCCTCACTCTTCACACGCAAAGAAGGAAAAAGGAGGAGAAAAAAGAGTTTTTTTTACACGTAGCTTTTAATTTAGTTATAGCTTAAATTTTGAAATTCCTAGCTTAATGATGTTTTAATCTTGTAATTTTCCTTTAAAAGTATTGTAAGCAAGTTTTCTTATTAATGAAATTCAGTTTTACTTAATCTCTCCAAATTTCTTTTTCATAAGCTCTCTTAATAAGCCATATTGTCTCAATAAGCTAATAAGCTCATTTAAAGCTCTCTTCAGTCTATAAGCTGAAGTAAAGTTTATTTTAATTCAGAATTACTCTTACCTAAACCTTAAAACAGTTAACTTACATTTATCATGGAATGCATTGGATTTGAGCTTATGGAAGGGGGATCTAAAAGGGAAGGATCCCCAAGGACTTTACCCTAGCTTATCTAATAAGCTAGGGAGCTTGTAGCTGCTCTTAATTGAGACCTTTTGTTTAGCTAAAGGTTCAAGTAAGTTTCTCTTTACCTTCTTCTCTAATTTCAGTATAAACTACTTGGTTTTAGCTTTTATGTTTATTTTTGCTTATTTGCTTATTCTCTTTGCTTATTAGAACTTATTTTAGTTTATAAAGCTTAGATACCTAAGATGGTTCATCCAAATTTTTGCTATTGATAATTTAGATCTTTGTTTTTCATAAATTTGTCTTAAAACCTCTAAAAAAACCAAAAATATTTAGCATCAATAGTAGATCTTGGATTATTGCTTATCTAGTTGATTAATCATGATTGTTAAGTTAGTTTTAAGCTATTTGATATCTGGTTATTAAGTTTGATGCATTAGATTAGTAATCCAAAAGCTTAATTTGAATCTGTCACTTTTTAAGGGGTGTTTGGTTTATGCAAATTTGACCTCAAAAAGTCAAAGTTAATTGGTAATTTTGCTTTGGTCAGCTTAGAGTTCATAATTGATTAAGTTTTATGGAGATTTGAATCATTGACTTGTATTTTTAAGCATTTTGTGGCTTATTATCTTTGTTCCTGCACCAGGGTAAATTTTCTATAAATTTCACTTGTGCAAATTTTGATCTAAGCCCTCAAAGGCTTAGATCTTGCTTGCAACTTGTTTATACACTCAATTTGAGTGTGTTTAAGTGCAGGTTTTCCTTTAGGAAACCTGCACTATTAGAGTTGCACTTGTGTAAAAAGCAACAATACTAACTTAAAGTTAGTACTATCACCTTTAACTTAGCTTTTTAGTTAAGTAAAAGTATTATTTAAGATTTTAAATTCAAGTAAGATTAAGTTTAGGTAAAGCTTAATATAGATTAAGACTAAACTTTCATTTATCCTAGCTTAATTTATTCTCAAATTTAGCTGTCAAAAGTCTTTCAAAAACCTCAAAAGCCAAAAACAGTTAGAAATAGAATTTAGTTTTTAAGTTTTAGATTTTAGCTTAAAGTAGTAGGTTTTATTGCTTAAATTAGTTGCTCTTAAGTTGTTTGTCAGGTTTACAAAGGCTTATTTGTTGTCTTTACTTTTAGAGCATTTTAGCTTATTTTGGTTTTAAGCTTATTTTCTAGATTTCTAAGTTTGCTTGTTTCCTCATCATTTTCAGTAGCTTAAAAGTATTTTAAGCTCTATTTTCTTTTCATTTTTAGATTAAGCACATCTTAAGCTTTTTAGAACACTTTTCCTTTTTAGATTTGAGCTTAGTTTGAGCTTATTATAGTTATTTAAGTAAGAATAAGCCCAAACACCTAGTTTCTGTAACAGCTTTTAGATAAGCTGTTTTAGGGCTTATTAGTCAGTTTTAGCTTATGTTCCTTTTGTTAAAATAGCTTATTTTCAAGTCCTCTTTAAGTCCTAATAGTTAGTTTTTCATAAAAGTCAAAAAAATAAAAAAGAGCAAAAAGGGGTTGCTACCACACTCGAACCCACGACCTCTCAGTTATAACACACACGACTTAACCAGTTTGCTACATTAGCTCATCCATTCACATAACACACAATCAAATACTAGTACACAAAACTTTTCATCCTCCCTTTTTATATAAAAAAAACCGTAAGCTTATTAATTCATTTGAGAGCTTTTTAGTTAGGCAAATTAGTTTTTTCTTATTTTTCTTATAATCTTGCTAGTGTTTAGGACTTTTCCTGAATTTTTCAGATTTTTATAGCTTTTATTTTATTTTTAATCATTTTTCGAAGGTTAAAATTTTATAAAATACATAAAAAATATAAAAAAGTTTCAGAAAAATACAAAAAAATAATTTTTAGTTTTATAAAAAATAGCTTAAGGTTTACATCCAGAAAAATCATTTTTATACTTTTTAGATCTTAAATTTCATTTTTGAGCTTTTATTTTAAATTTTAAAAATAGGATTTTAAAAATAAAAATAGTTAAAAATAGTTTTCTTTGCTTTTATAATATTTTAGACTTTTCTAAGCTTAAAAATCATTTTTCCAAATTTTTATCACTTATTTTGCTATTTTTTAAGATTTAATTAGATTAAATTAGTTTTTAATTCATAATAAATTCAAAAATAATCAAAAAAATATTTTTCTTTTTCCTAAAATTTCCTTTTGTCCTATCTTAGGTTTAGAAATTTAGTTTACATTTTTAGGAATAAAATTTAGTAGGCTTGCTTATTAGTCGCGTTTTATTATTTTACCGTATTTGTTTAATTGTTTAAATTGCCTATTAATTTTACAATTTAATTGTTGCTTTTATTTATAGTCATAGCTTACCAAATTCAAATATCTTTGCTTTATTTCAAATCAGAATCCAAAACTTAAACGAGGTTTCAATTCCACTAGTCGTTGGGAGGGTAACGACCCGGGTGATCATAACTTACTCACGGGTTAAATATACGTATTATATATTATATTTTATATATATTTTTGAGAGTGAATTTTATCAAGGGTAACTTGGTAACTTTCTTAATTACTCTTTTAAAGTATTATATTTTATATATATTTTACGTGTATTAAAACTTACAATCAACAGTCCTACAACACATCCTTCCTCATCATTTGTTTACCCTTCTTACCCAACAAATGATTTCATCCTTCACACACTTTAAACACTTCTTTCTTAAACCATCCCGTAATCACATATGCCCACGATTTTCTTCTTATTGAAAATGTTGACAAAATATAATGCCTAAAAACATTATTAATATTTTTCACATCTTTACGTTTTGATAATCACAAAATATAAAAACGTTCAACGTAAAATTAAACGTAAACAAGTAATTAGTAGTAAATTTTCATTTCGATAATTATATCACTTAAAGGTATGAATAAATAAATGCTTAATGCATTTTATGATCAAAGGAAATTTTTATTCAACCTCAAACTTTTATAAAATGTTGTAAACATTTTTATAAACATTTTCTACAATTAAAAGAAAGGTTTTATTCAAAATAAACATTTTGAAATTCAAATTTTCGGACCTAAAACGGCTAGAAAAGTTCTAGAAAATTCTCCCTACACAAAAGAAAAATTAGGGAGGCCCTAGTCTAGGGTGGCCCCCTTAAATACACGGGCGACCCCCTTAATTTTAAGGGGACTAGCCACCTATTTAAGGGGACCGCCCCTGAGGTAAGAACGCTCCCGTAAACCAGTTTGTTCCTAAATAAATACTTGGACTTACCCCACTAATTTTCTCCACCTTATTGCACTCAATCTTTCTGTCCAAAAACAGCCCACATATCCCTTTAAAATCCTTTATCAATTAACATAAGTATTTATTTCCAAGTGACCCAATCTCAATTTCCTTAAAGTGCAAGAAATAAACTTCTTATCATCAAGTGAAGAAGTATTACCAAACACCATTGGAGTTTGTTGCAATTCTAAAAGCATTCATATCATAACTTGTAAATCTTTTGTAAATTTTGTAAAGTTGTGTAGTTGCTAGATCTTGGCGATCTTTGTGAGTATAGTTAGATCGTGGTGATCTTATCGAGTAGTGCTGGATAGTTATGATATAAGTAGTGTTGTAAAGAAGTCGTGAAGTTGTAAAGTCGTGAACAAGTTGTGAAGTTGTGTTGTGATAGATTGATTCTAGCGAAGATTAGAACTCGACATTTAGCTTTATGTCGTAAATTGGTGTAAGCAACGTTGTGTACGGTTTTCTCCGCCATAAGGGAGCTTGTTGACATAGTGAAGAAAACTCTCGAGTTAGGTGCTCGGGGAGTAGAGTAGGGCGAAGAGGTGCTTCGTTGCCGAACCACTATAAATCATCGCGTTGTGGTTTGATTGTTCTTACTCTTACCTCTTGTCTTGCATTACTTTCTCATACTATCTTATTAATTGTTTAGATAGGTATATTGTTTATATTGTGCAAGTATTGAATTCACATAAAGTCGAATATATAATTTTTATGAACATTTTAAAACCTTAAATTAAAAAGCGGTAAACTATTCAACCCCCCTTCTAGTTTTCCACAATTGGTATCAAGAGCTACGCAAAACAAGATTTTTAAAATAAATTGTATTTTAAAACTTGAATCGATCTATGGAATCGGAAAAATATTTAGAACGACAATCTATGCAAAGACCACCACTATTTGAATGTGATGAATTTATTTATTGGAAAAATAGATTCGAAACTTATGTGAAATCAAAAGATCTATATCTTTGGCATGTTATTACCGATGGTGATTTTCCTCCTATTCAAAATAACCCCGAAACTAAAAAGGATGAAGTTGTACCTTTTCATAAACAAAATGATGATCTTAAAAAGAAACTTGCTAAAAATAATGAAGCTAAAAAGGTAATTTATATGCATGTTGCCACGAAAAGAATACGAAAGAATTTTTATGTGCCAAACCGCAAAAGAAATATGGGATACTTTGTTAATCAATCATCAAGGTAATAATCAAGTCAAAGCTAACAAAATAGATCTTCTTGTTCAACAATATGAACAATTTACGATTCCGGAAGAGGAATCAATAATAAAATGCCTTGCTAAATTTAACACTATTATTACTATTCTAAAAGCACTTGATGAAGGTTTTTTCATAGCAAGATTGTGTTATGAAGTTTTCTTTAGGACATTACATCCAAAATGGTCGCGCAAAGTCACGGCGATGAAGACTCAAAGAATCTAACAACCTTACCATTCATTGACGAACTTATTGGAAACCTTGAAAGCTTAAGAAAGGTATAAAGAAAGATTTTAAACGGTGCAAAGGCAAGAAAGAACAAAGTAGATCTCTTGCATTAAAGGTGAAAAAGGAAGTAAGTGATGAAGATAGCTCAAGCTCCGATAGTGAAGACGAAGAGTATGTTATGGCCACATAGAAGAATTTAAAGAAAAAAAAAAAAAAAAGAATTCTACAAGAGCACGAGAAGCTTATGTAAGGACAACCACAGGCGATTGAAAAATCATCCCAAAGAAGTAAAAACGATGGTTTATGGTAAAAGTGAAGAAAATGTTTTAGAGATGTGGTGAATTCCAAATCAACTCATTGGTGAATGTTCAAAGACGTCCAAGAACAACGATCAAAGAGCAATTATTTGGAGTATCATGAGTGATAATGGAGAAGATGAAATTGGAAATGTACTAAAGATGAAACTTTGTCTTGGTATCCAAGCCCCGAAGAAATATGCCTAGGAATAAACTTAAAACCCTATGAGTGGATTACAGATAGTGATGCTCACAACACATGACCTAATCTAAAGTATTTTCTTTATACAAAGCATACAACGGAGGAAACGTAATCTTTGGAAGCAACTTGCGCAGTAAAATCATAGGCAAAGGTATGATTTCTCAAGACTCCCTAATGATTGAAAATGTTGAGCACGTAGATAACTTAACATATAACTTGCTTAGTGATAGGTACAAATATGTGATAAACAATGCAAATGTAATATTACCGAACACGATAGCGAAATAATCAAAACAAAAATGTTATAGTTAAAGGATTAGGAAATGAGGAATATAGTTAAAGAAACTAGGAATATAAACCAGAAGACAAAATATGCCTTGCAACATTGGACGAAAACTCCACACTATGGCATAGGAGATTAGGTCACGCTAATATGCAATTAATTCAATCATTAGCATCTAAAGAATTAGTTAGAAACCTACCCAAACTAAAATACGACCGACATTTTTGTGATGCTTGCAAAATTGGAAAACAAGCTCATGCAAGTCACAAGGCTAAAAATATAGTTTCAACAACTAGATGCTTAGAACTACTTCACATGGATTTGTTTGGCCCCTCCGCCATACGAAGTTATAGAGGGAATCGTTATACCTTAGTAATCGTAGATGACTATTCTCGATTCACATGGACTAGATTTTTAGCAAATAAAACCGAAGCCTTCAAAAAATTTGAAATATTTAGCAAAATGATCCAAAACAAATTAGGATGTTCCATTGTATCAATTAGAATGGATCATGGTCGGGAATTTGATAATGAAGTACAATTCGGAAACTATTGTGATTTAAATGGGATATCTCACAATTTTTCCGCTCCTCGTACTCCACAATCAAATGGGGTAGTAGAAAGAAAAAATCGCACTCTACAAGAAATGAGTAGAACCATGTTAAACGAACAATCCATTCCTCAAAAATTTTGGTGTAATGCGGTCGATACGTCAACCTATATAATTAATAGAGTTTCCATTAGACGTATTTTAGGAAAAACTCCATACGAGTTGTTAAGAGGTAGGAAACCAAACCTTAACTATTTTAGAGTATTCAGAAGTAAATGCTTTATTCTTAATACAAAAGATTACCTCACCAAGTTCGACCCAAAGTCGTACGAAGGTGCCCCCCCCCCACCCCCCCCCCCCCCCCCCCCCCCCCCTCTTCCTAGGATATTCTCAAAATAGTAAAGCTTACATAATACTTAACAAACAAACAATGAAAGTTGAAGAGTCATTGAATGTAACTTTTGATGAAACTCCTCCCCCGCCTAAAACATCACCATTGGAAGATGATGAGTTAGTCGAAGAAGAAGCTATTAAGGTTAGTAAAACAAAACCCATAGGCAATGATCTTGAAGACATTTCATTAGAAAATAATCAAATTATAAATATTAAAGAATCTAAAACTCATCCCCTAGAAAACGTTATTGGTAATCTAAATCAAAGAACTCTTAGGTCGCAAGCTCAAGACAAAAGCAATTTCTTTTGCTTTATTTCCACATTAGAACCTAAAAATATAAATGAGGCATTAAAAGATGAAAATTGGGTAATGGACATGCAAGAGGAACTAAACCAATTTAAAACAAATGAGGTTTGGGAACTAGTCCCAAATCCCATGGATATGACTATCATAGGAACAAAATTGGTATATAGAAATAAACTCGATGAAAATAGTGTCGTAACTAGAAACAAAGCTAGGTTAGTCGCCCAAGGTTATAATCAACAAGAAGGAATTGATTATGACGAAACATATGCACCCATAGCTAGACTAGATTCCATAAGAATACTTTTGGCTTATGCTTGCGCACTAGACTTTAAGTTATACCAAATGGATGTGAAGAGTGCTGAAGGTCCTGATAAACTGAATGGATCTTTGCAGCCTATAAAGGATGATAGCCAGGATGTATAAATACAAATGACTATGTAGAAACAATGACTATGAATACTATGTGATAATGCGGAATCTTAACACAGGTACTAAGAAGAACAATGAACAACTGAATAACAGCTTTATTAATGTGTTCTTGAGGATTACAGATTGCTAACTATGATATTGTATTATCTCTATGATCTTGTGTAGAACTATATCCACTAACTATGCCTAGGGTTCCTTTTATAGACTAAGGATAACCCTAAAAGGCTTACATATCTTTTTCTAAAATATCTCATAAATATCTTTTAAATATCTTCTCAACGGTACTAACTAACTTTCTACTAACGGTACTAACTAACTAACAGTACTTAATACTTTGTACTGTCGGTACTAAGTATAACTGTCAGTACTAACTATTTGTTCTGTCGGTACTAAGTTAAGAAAACATTAATCCTAACACACTATAATAGCCAATCTTAATGTTTTGAAATACTATTTTATAATATTTGTTCACACTTTGTAGGTTCTTGCACTTGAAAGAATCGAAGAATATGAGGTATAGTTTTTAAATTATTTGTTTTTACATGTGACATTCAATTTTTAGTTGTTCTTATATATACTAATTTTACTAGCAGGTGTTGCATTTTAATGATGAATTTTCTAGTTTAGGCCGTGAGTTTATGGATTCATTGAATATCTTATTCCAGGATTTGATCCAGCCACACTATTCAGATGAAGATATTTGTAATGTAATAAACATTTCTGTTTTAGAAATTTAAAATTTTATAATTGACACTATCTTATAATGATTTCCTTATTAATTATAGGATTTTCTTGTTGAAGATGAATTGAGATTGTGTTTGGAAGATGAAGAAAGGATGCTTTTGGTATAGGAAAAGAACATTATAGAAGAGCAAAGGTTTAGGGTGGAAGAGGCTAAGAGGATGAGGTTGGAAGAAGATAAACGGTTGCAGATTGCGGAGTTAAAAAACAAGGCGGCATGAGTTTATGAATTCAACTCATGTCAAAAGTATATTGGGAAAGTTAACACATAGCAAGAGGAATCATGTTGATATTGTTCCTGGGAAAACAAATTTGACAGTAAGTTGGGTTAAGATAAATAAACACTGTCAAAACGTAATCCATCTTTGTTGGATTTGCTAAAAAAAGTGAAACCATGGTTGAGGTATAATATTTTAGTATAATGTTTCACCATAACCGGTTTCCTTCAATCATGTGTAGCAGTTTATATATACTTAAAATCTTTTTGTAGGATCTTTCACGTTTGTTTGATTCATTAGACACAGTTTGGTTGACTTCCGATATTGAATGATTTATTAGTCAACAAGGGCATGTTAAGTGTAAGTTTCCATGGAGCGATGATTATACTGTAGGTCGGAATTTTTGGCTAGCATTAGCGTGCTTAGACCCTAGTAGAAAGGGTTGGCTAAGTGAAGAGGTTAGTATGATTAGAAAAACTAATTAAAATTTTACTTATTATAAACTTAAAGCATACGGTTCTTATAACGGTAATTTCTTTCTCTCATTAACAGCACATTGACTTGTGGGTCAATTATATGTGGCACGGGAGACCTGATAATGCTAATTGGGCCATGGTCAGCTGTTACTTTGTTCAGATACTTCTGCAAAATAGCACGCCTTTGTTTTATGCCAACGGTGATAAGTATGCCGCTCCATGGAGCGATGTTGATCGGGTAATAGTTTACTACTCCGGAATTTACTGAGAGTGTTTATTTTGATACTTAATCCTTTTATTTGATTCTGCATAAACCTGTCAAAAGACTTTAGTTTATTGAAAGCAAGGGTCTAACCCATTCAGCAAAGGGTTTTCACCCAAACAATTTTTTTAAGGACCTATAATATCTGCAATCCTAACAATCAATGTAAACGTTGTAGGTATTTTTTTCCCATTAATGAGATGGCTCAGCATTGGTGTCTTGGCCACTTAAATATACTGTCCGGATTGGTCACTTTCTATGATAGCGGAGACACGTATGACTATAAGTGGTGTGATTGGTATGTCCGGGTTCGGGAATGTTTATAGGTACAGTTTATATTATAATTTTATTATATTGTTTAGTCCTCTATGGTTTATTATACTTCCTAGCTTTTGCTTAATCTTGAAAAAATCA
>BQNB010155803.1:2026-15347 GCA_026074375.1 Tanacetum coccineum
TTACGGAGTACTTGATGAATATTAGCAAAAGGCGCGCATTCTGGAGCTTAAACGAAGATATTTTGAAGATTACTATTCTGAGAACCAATACGCCGTATCTATCAAGGAAGATACGATGTATCTGTGCCCGCACTCACCAAAGACCACAAAGGAAACATGATCAATACGCCATATCTAGAGAAGACCAATACGCCGTATTGGAGATATCGAAGGTGAATATTCTAGAAGATATCAAACGTGGTCCCTACTCCAAGAAAACCCCAATACACCGTATCTAACACATTGGATACGCCGTATCGACACCGACTCCAGACCCTATAAAAAGAAAACTCAAAAACGAGTTTTAGGTGTGCTAAATAATATTCTCGATACCTAAACCACAAAAAGTCAATTTTTAGAGGAGAAAAAGAGTAGAAGATGTCTTGCAACGCATTCCAATCCATAAGAGACAACGTGTAATTTCTTATACTTTTGTAATCGTTCAGTTTTTGGTATCATTCGTTAACTCGGTTAGTTTACCTTGGCTAAGCCATTACTCTTGTATTAATTATGATGTTTGAAGGCTAATACCTTCAGGTATTAGCCATTATTATGAAGATCTGAATGTTTGGTTTTGTTTATATCTCGATTGCTTAATTTATCCTTTTTTGCTTTTTTATGTTTATCAATTTATACATGTTTATGTGCTTTAATATGCAACCTATCATTCAACTAGATCTAGTGATATGGACCAAGTAATCTAGATGCCGGGATGGCTCTCTATATAGTGATTTATATATCTAGAATCATAGGATCACAAATATTGTCCTGTTAAATCCGTGCTAGGATACGCTTCTAGTTTAACTAGATATTGGATATTACCTTTGGTTTATTGAACAAGTTGACTAGCAAGTGAACGTAGATAATTCAATAAATAACGGTCTGATTCCATTGGATAGTTAGACAAGTGGACTACTAGTGTATAAATTGCTGTTATGCAGTAAGTGGGTAAAGTCTCTATGAGCTAGGGTTTAACAAGATCACCATTGCTTTAATCCCTAAGATAGATTATAATCAGTAAATAAGGATGCTTTATGCGGATGCTTTAATTGTGACTGAATTAATGTGTCTAGGTCTTAGGATGAAGTCCCGCCTAAGTCTAAGAATGATGTGCCACCTCGAGATAAGTAATCATTACACTGAATAAACAAACCAACTTTTAATCGAATTAATGATGGCTAATACAGTTTTCTATCATAAGGCTTGACAGCTCTTTTATCTTCTGTTAATTTGCTTGCGTGGGTTAAAGTATCTTGAATTGATTGTAGTCACCACCAAACCCGTGCCAGTGTCTCAGCCTGAAACCCCCTTTACCTGTTAGAATTAAGATTGGAACTAACATATGATTAGCATAGGTTTGACTTAGATTAGAATTAACTTAGATTAATAAACCAAAATATTAATAAATTGAGAGATTTAACCCCGCTTCAAGTGTTCGACACCCTACTTACTACGAATCTACCACTGACCAGGTACACTGCCCGTTAAAGTGTTGTTTTTGGTTAAGTCGACAAAATATAAATTTAAAACTTGAATCATAAAAATATACACCACACAACGACACATCAACTTTTTGGCGCCGCTGCCGGGGAGTGAAAATTAATCTTGATTTTATATTTTATATTTTGGTTATTAGATTAAATTTAACCCGTAGGAGTAATGTAAATTAGATTAGTGTATATTTTTGTATATTTTGTATATTTTTGTATATTTGTTAGTATAATTGTTTACTTGTATATTTATGTGTTTAATTTAATTGTTTTCCTAATACACTGTTCTGGTAGATAACTCGATATGGTGTATCCACTACCATCGGATACGGCGTAT
Organism: Tanacetum coccineum; assembly: GCA_026074375.1. NCBI lineage: Eukaryota > Viridiplantae > Streptophyta > Magnoliopsida > Asterales > Asteraceae > Tanacetum > Tanacetum coccineum. Next base: position 3,893 of record BQNB010155803.1, read on the forward strand.
CCAACTTTCTGTCCAATACAGCGTACTTATTCAACTGATTAATACGGTGTATCCACTTCCATTGGATACGGCATATCAATAATCTGGAACAAAATCAGAACCTAAGTTCTTAAATATTTGATTTTCGTGCTACTTTTTTTTCTATCTTTCTTTAGAGAAATCTTACCTGATTGTCTTATCCCTGGTTTTCAGGTAGTGCTGAAAAAGAAGTTCATAATAACAAACTATTTACCCTTTCAAGGAGCCGAAATAGAATTCTCGATCATTAGGACACCACCTCAAGACTTAGTCTTGACGAGTTGAGATCACCTGATTTCAATTGATTTTTTGACCAAGAAAACTCGGAGGAAGAAGCGGAAATAATGGCAGAAACTATGGAACTGTACATGAGCTAGACCCGAGCTGACTATGGATCGGGGGTTGTTAGACCCAAAATTGAAGACAAGGATAACTTTGAACTGAAGGGCCAATTTCTCAAGGAACTACGAACTAACACCTTCAGCGGTTCGGATCACGAAGATGCGAACGGACACATTGAGAAATTTCTTAAGATCGTAGATTTATTCCAAATTCCAAATATTACTATAGACCAAGTGATGCTTAGAGCCTTCCCCATGTCCGTTATCAGACCCGCAAGTCGATGGCTAAGAAAGAAACCAACTGGTTCGATTACAACCTGGGAAGATCTAAAGACCAAGTTTCTAAGCAAATATTGCCCACCTGCTCGAACTGCAAAGAAGATGGAGGAAATCAACAACTTTCAGCAAGAACTAGATGAAAACCTCTATCAATCATAGGAATGATTTATAGAGCTCTTGATGAAGTATCCTCAACACTATTTAACATAGATGCAGGAGGTAGTCTTATTCTATAATGGATTGGATGTTCCAACTCGACAAATTCTTGATTCAAGAGGTGCCATACCATCAAAGACTGTTACTGACACAAAGACAGCCATCCAAGAAATGGATGAATACTCTCAAAATGGCACAATAGAACATCAAGAGTCAGAAGTACTAAAATTTCTGATGGATTAGCAGCAATACAAGCACAACTGAATAACCTTGGAAGAGAAATCAAAAAGGTTAATGAAAAAGGTTTTTATGCTTGTGCTCAAGTAGGATTGAACAATGGCAAAGGACGCCCCGCCGTTACCAACCAAAGATTGCTCACTAAAAGAAGAAGGGAAGACCCCTAAGGAAAAAGCTTACTACACTTAATTTAGTAACCTTTTCAAGGAGGGGTGGATAAAGAGGCAACAGCTTTAGTATCTATCAAAAGAACAACAGCTAAACCTTCATAAACCAAGAAAACGAAGGCAATCTATGGAAGATACCCTGAGTAAATTCATGAGTGAATCAGCAAAGAGACACAAACAAAACTCCAATTTAATTAAAGAAATCCGAGCTTTGACGGATGCTATCATTCGAAACTAAGGAGCATCTATTAAAACTTTAGAAATCCAAATCGGGCAAATGAGCAAGGTACTACAGGAAAGAGGATTTGAAGTCTGCCTAGCTCTACTGAAGTAAACCCGAGAGATCAAGTCAAGTCGATTTCAACTACTATTGAAGCTGATTCATGCCTGATACGTCGTATTGGATCATCCCAATACGCCATATCCACTGGACAAGAGCCGTACACTGATGTACGAGACAAGAAAAACAACGATTCCGTTTCTAAGTCATTTGAATGGTTACTACTGTGAAGAAAAGAAGGGATCATATAGACCATAATTCTCGGAAGCTTGCTCTAAAGCCTCATAATCCATACCTGGTATGTGCTTAATTACACATACCATTTTCCATTCTAAACAAACTTAAATGACTAAAAACATACCAAAAATACTTTGTATTTGTATGTTTTGCTTTTGTATTGTGCAGGATACTGATATTCAAGAAAAGGAACAAAAAGAAAGCTAAAATCAACAAAGCCAAGCACGGGAAGGAAAGGGCCAAGTCAAGTCGAAGTCTAAAGTCATCCGCTTGAAGAAAATACAACTTGAGGGGCTAAAACTGCCAAGCCTAAAGTTGTATTACAAAAGATTAAAAAGACAAGGGCCAAAACTGCCAACCGGGTAGAGATTACATTTAAGTTATACAACTTGAGGGGACCAAACTGCCAACTTACCCTAAAGCCATCTTTCCCGCCCCAAAACCCAGTTACAACTGGTATGTATCGCCGCCATACACTTCTTCCCGCAACACCACACTCACCCTAAAGCCAAAATCATTTCACATCAACCTACTATACCCCCCGCCCCCCCCCCCCCCAGTTTATAAAGCATGTTGCAATTCCTCACCTTATTCCCAAAGTATCTTCAATGGCTGAGATTGACTCCAAAGTGAGATTGTCTCCAAAGAAGCTCAAAAGAAATCAAAGGCTGGGATTTGCTTTAGACTCTCCTCACACAACAAGCACACTTGTTTTTATCTCTACAAAGAAGCACAAGCTGCAAGTCCAAGACTTCGGCTATAAATAGAGCTTTTTGTAAGCCTTTGAGGCATCTTAGTTTAATCTAGTTTTTAGTTTTAATAACTTAGCTTATTTTCAGTTATTTACAGCTTTTATTTCACTGCTTTGTAACACTTTCAAAATTAATGCAAGTTTGAAGTTTTTAAATCAATACCAGTGTTAAGTTTCTTAATCATATTGTTTTGTGTTCAAAGAGTTCTCAATACAGCTTGTTTATAAGCTGCCTTAATCAAGTAAATCTAAAAAGTTAAGTAGTAAAGAGAAAATCATACCAATCACTCTCAAATATACCACAGCTTATTGTATGGATGATAAGCCAGTTCTGGATGGGCTTATGGACTCTCACTAGCTTGTTTTATACAAGCTAGAGCTTGTAGATTCCTTGATTGACCCTGTTTTGAGCAAGGGTTTTGTAAGTCTCTCTCTTTTCTTACATTTCTTATTTGCTATTCTTAGTTAGTACTGTTAGTTTATTTAATACAACTGTTAGTTTTAAGTTAACACTGCTAGGCCATTTCAGCTTATTTAAGTGCTTATTATTGATTAATATTTGCTTATAAGTGTTTTACTTTGTTATTTGATAATCTGTTTTTAATTAGTTTGAAAGAAAAATGATTTTTAAAGGCTATTTTCAACTAACAGTACTAACCTGTAGTTAGTACTGCTAGTTCATTTTAGGAACAGTACTAACTCAACACTAGCAGTACTAACTTAAAGTTAGTACTGGTAGTTATTTTAGTTAATACTGGTAGTTCATTTTAGCTTATCAGCTTATTATTTCTGCTTATTAAAGATTTCTTTAGCTTTTTAGAGTAGATTAAACCATTTTCCTTTACTGTCTTTAGGAGTAAGCTTATTTAAGCTTATTCTCCTTTTCAAAGTATTTTCAAGTGTTCATCAGTTTTAGTTTTCTAGCTTATTTATCATTATAATCTATTCTGGTTGCTTAATCTTATGCCTAAATGCTTATTAGGGGTAGTTAATTATCTGTTTTAGCTTATTTGCTTATTTCTTGTTTCATAGTGTTTTGTTTAAGCTAGCAGTACTAACTTAGACCAACAGTACTAACATATAACTAGCAGTACTAACTTCAAGTTAGTACTGGTAGTACTGCTGTTAGTACTGTTGAGCTTATCTTATTTTATTTAGCTTAATTGCTTTTTGTATTTGCTTATTTAGAGTTAGTTAGCTTATTTGATTTGTCTTAAGTTTATTTGAGCTTATTCGTGCCTTAGTGTAGAAGTTTTAAGTGTTTTTACCATTTCTAGCTTTTGTTTTTGTTCCAGCTTATTCTCTTTGCTATTTTTATGTGCTTTTGCTTATTTTTATCAGTTTTAGTGCCCAATCATTCCTTGTGACATTCAAACACCAATTCTTCAATCGTCTTTCGGTTTTCCATCTCTAGCCTCGTTGGGACATAACGACCCTGGAACACTCCACTCTGCTTCCGGTTTTCTTGGTCTTGCGGATCTTGATCCTTGAGTTTATTTATATTTATATATATATATATATAAAGGATTAGTTTCCGCGAGTCAAATTTTGGCGCCGCTGCCGGGGAGGCTTAGCAAGAAAATCGTTACGTTTGAAAATTTGTATTTATATCTGTGAATATTTTTCTTCTACAAAAACATAAAAAGTACAAAAATATTTTTAAATTTTTTTTTAGTATAATTATCATACAAAAGCCAGAGAAAAATCAAAAATATAAAAAATTGTCCATAAAAATATATAAATAAAATAAACTCCAAATTTATCAATTGTTCCTAACGTGTGGAACAATACAAATTTCCCAACTCGAATCAAACGGTGAACTTGTTGGTTCCCAACTCGAACAAAAGATTTAAAAACTTGCCATTTGTGTCTCTTACGACGTACGGCTCACCTTGAAAAGTTAAACAAACTATTAAAGTGGTATAAGGAGGGTTGTTCGAGGAACTTACTACCCGAAAGGAGAAAACTAAGCTTTCTCGTATTCTACTCCTCCGCTCACCTGTGCGTTTATCTTTTTGAGAGCTACCGTGAAGTAAGTAGATTATTTGGTATAAGTTGATTATCTCATTGTCCGGTAAAATACAGTGTGAATAAATCATTGAAAAAACAAAATAAATATAGTTGTAAATTTTTCTTTTCTATTCTATTTGTGCATGCGCACTCGTTCTCAAGCCGTAAACGTTCGCAAACAACAAGTCGACAACTTATGTTGAATCACAAATCTTGAGAAGCCAAATAACAATCCTCCCACATAGTTACGATGTTGATAATCGTCTATGGGCAATTTCTCGAAGCACCCCCCAACGAGGGTTACGAGGATGCGATCGTTGTTCCCGAAATTACCGCGAACAATTTTGAGATCAAGATATGGTCTTACTTAACTTGTCAAAAACAAGCAATTTTTGGGACATGATAAAGATGACCCACATGACCCACATACGATATTTTCAACTAGATCAATTCTTCGATGAAGTTTGGGGAAAAAATTATAGAAAGTAGCTTGAACTAAGAGGAATCTAGGAAAAATAAGCTCGGGAGCACAACTTATTGAATAAGCTGCGAAATAAGCAAAAACAGCTTATTGAACAAAAGAGCCTAGTGTATAAAAATTAAATAAGGAAAGATTCTAATGGATGAGCTATTGTAGCATGATGGTTACAATGTGTGTGTAGTGGGACGAGTGTGTGTGAGGCAAGGGGACACAGGTTCGAATCCTGCCTCTTTTTTTTTTTTGAAAAAGTTTAAAAATAAAGTTGTAGAAAAACTGAAAACTAACACTTTTAATAAAAGCAATTATTTTTGAAACTTAAGAAATAGCTGGAAAATAGCTAAAAAGTTGACAGAAAACACTTAAACTAATTCTTTTTGGCTTTTTCAAATTTTAAGAACTCAAAAAAAAAACTGAAATAAGCTAAGACTTAAGAACATTAAGCTACTATTACACTAAATTCTGACCTAATAAGCAAGTTATGAAGAGAAATGAGCAATTTATTTAAGAATAAGCTTAAATAAGCTTAGCAGTACTAACTTGAGAGTTAGTACTGCTAGCTTTAAACTTAAAGCTGCTTTTACTAAAAGACCTAATAAGCTAATAGCAAACTAAGATAAGCTAAAGCTAACTTAATTCTAGACTTAATAACTATTCTAATCTAGAAATAAACATAACTAAGCAAGCCATAAGCTGAGATTTCTAAAAAGCACTTATAAAAATTCTACAAACCAAACAGACCTTAAGGACTACTTTGAGCTTAAATTTAAGCACTCTAACAGAACCTTATGCTTAAAAGCTTTATACCACTAGAAAGATAATCTAAAATACTACTTAAATCAACAATTGAAACATAGTTTGAAAATCAAATAAGCTATAATAAGACCTAATGAAAAGAGCTTAAACAGACAGACTACTAATATTTTTTTTGGTTTTTAAATTTTCTAAAGAAACAAAGTGCTAAATTGAAAGCTAAAAACAGATAAGCTAATTGACTTTTAAGGTCTAAATAAACTAAAACAGATTGAAAGTGGTCTAAAATCTACTTGTGCACAAAAAATCAAAATCTAATTCTTATTAATACCCTATGAAATTCAAACTTGAAAAAGGCTACTTGTAGCTTAACACTGCTGATGCATTTTGCACAATTTTGACACAAATCAACTAGACAAAGTGCAGGCCAAAGAAACCCATTCTAACACTTTTTAATCACTAATCTAAGAGCAACAAGAGCAAATAAACTACCTAGGAAAGTCTTAAGCTAAATTTGTAAATGAGAAGTTGTTGCTTCAAAGACTAAACCAACCTTGCCTTATCCTTCAAGGGCCAACAAAGAAAAGCTCCGTGAAAAAGACAATCTTCTAGCTTTAAAATTTATGGAGATTTTTTGGAATCTCCATTTCGAGCTAAGTTTCGCGGACGCTCTCCTACACATGCCCAAATTTGCACCAATGTTTAGAAAGCTCCTCAATGACAAGGATAAGATGATTGAGTTGACAAAGACACCAGTAAACGAGAATTGCTCGGCGGTTATCCTAAAAAGTTTCCCGAGAAACTTGGAGACCCCGGCAGATTTCTTATACCGTGTGATTTTCCGGAGATGAATGAATGCTTAGCCTTGGCCGATCTCGGTGCAAGCATCAACCTAATGCCTCTCTCCATTTGGAAAGAACTAAGTCTCCCAGCTTTGACCAAAACCCGAATGATACTTGAACTTGCCGACCGAACGATTTCTACTCCCACCGGCATCGCCGAGGATGTTTTCGTGAAAGTTGGAACGTTCTTCTTTCCTGCCGATTTTGTGGTCGTTGATTACGTTGCCGATCCTCGGGTTCCCCTAATCTTAGGAAGACCTTTCTTGAGGATGGCACGTGCCTTGATCGATGTTCACGGTGAACAAATGACCCTTAGGCACGATGACCAATCCGTGACCTTCAAAGTTGGTGATACTAAGACTTTCTCCTACAATATCATTGAATCGGTTAACCGAGTCGATGTTATTGACATTGCTTGTGAAGAATATGATCCTCGGGTTCCCCTAATCTTAGGAAGACCTTTCTTGAGGATGGCACGTGCCTTGATCGATGTTCACGGTGAACAAATGACCCTTAGGCACGATGACCAATCCGTGACCTTCAAAGTTGGTGATACTAAGACTTTCTCCTACAATATCATTGAATCGGTTAACCGAGTCGATGTTATTGACATTGCTTGTGAAGAATATGTTCAAGAAGTACTTGAAATTTCTGAAAGTGGCAATCCCACTTCTACGTCGGACCTTATGATCGATTCTCGCTCTCCATCTTTCACTCCCTTCGGAGGAAGTGATTTTCTAATGGAAGAGATCGATGAATTTCTTGAACATGATGATTCAATACCACCAGGTGTTGACGGCATCTATGATTCTGAGGGAGATACTGTTTACCTTGAGGAATTGTTAAGTGTGATCAATAAATTATCCCTATCTTAGCTTATGAATCTAGCTAAAACAGACTTAGTTGAAAGATTAAAATCAAAAACTTAAGACCAAATTGTCTCAAGCAGTACTAACTTGTGGTTAGTACTGCTGAGCCAACCACCCCCTTATTCTTATGAAAATTCATTTGAGCTTATGAAATTTGAACTTAATGAACAAAACTTGAATACTAGATATCTAGCAGCTTATAACACAGCTACTTATCATTCTCAAACACAAAAATCAGATCAAACAACAATGATTAAGCTAATGCTATATATTTTTTTTGGTTTTGACAGATTTAAAAGACAAAATAGAGTAAACTAAGATTTAAGCTATAGAACTCATAAACAGATATTCAAACATTCATAATAAGCATAATAACACAGATTTAAGCACTAATAAGCAGGAAATAAGCTGAAAATAAGCAAATGCAATTATTAAGCTAAGAGACTTGAAATTTAAAGAAGACTTACAAAAGCCTTAGCTAAACAAAGGCTTGATTTGCTCAAAGAGCTGTCAATAAGCTCTAGCTTATCACAAGGATAAGCTAGTAAAGTCCTATGAACTCTTCCATTGCTAGTTCATCATCCAAGCAACCAAAATCCTTATTAAGCATAGGAATTAACTGATTTTAAATGTTTAAGTATATTCAATGACTAATTTAAGCTCAGTAAAGCTTCTAGGAGTTTGGATACGCTCCTCTTATTCTTGATCTTAACCCTTCATTCAATGCCAATCATTGGACCCTTAATCATCACCGTTGGATTAAATGATGAGCACACGGATTGCCAACGTGGCATTCCGTGTGTCAGTCCTTTTATGCTTCTTTTGGATAGGATTTAGTGTAAAAATCCTTGTCCTTGTGTGTTTCTTTCTATATCCACGTGTCCTTTCTTTTGGGCTTCGACCAATGAGAGCCTCTCATAACGTCTAAGTCTGCCAGCTTGTACCTTGGTACTCGAATCATAGAGCCACATCATTAATTGCCATTTACCCTTTGATTTCGAGCTAGTTCTAGTTGCCCACCGATTGGACTTGCCCTTTGAAATCATGTTGTGAGCAAGTGGATTTTTGCTGTTGGGGCAGTCCTGGGGCAACGTAAGACCAAGCACTTCCAGCCAATACACTATGCAAGCAAAACCATGACCGAAGCTCAAGCACATTACACTACGACGGAAAAGGAATTACTTGCTATGGTGTATGCTTTCGAGAAATTCAGGCCATATCTTGTCTTGTCTAAAAGCATAGTGTATACGGACCATTCGGCTCTTAAGTATCTGCTCGCTAAGCGGATGCTAAGCCAATATTGCTCCGTATATTTTACTGCTCCAAGAAAATGATGTCGTTATCCGAGATAAAAAAGGACAGAAAATCTCGAAGCCGCTGACCACCCTTCTAGACCTTGAAAATCCCCATCAAAGTGAGCTCGAGAAAAAGGAAATTACCGGAAACATTCCTCTCGAGACCTTGGGGATGGTTACTTTTCGTGGTGATATAATGTCCCATGGTTTGCCCAAATTTGCAAACTACCATGCGGGGAAAATTTGTGTTAAAGAGACGTCGACCAGCAGAAAAGAAAGTTTTTTAAAGACGTCAAACACTACTTTTGGGACGACCCCTTTTTGTTTAAGATATGTGCGTGATTTTCTTATCTAACGGGATACTCTCTATACTATTACTATTTGGTATTTTATATATTTTATTATATATATTTATATAGAATCATGGACCCACCGGGAGACACTACGGTGCCAATTACACCGCTAAAAAGATCTTTGATTCAGGATTTTATTGGCCCACGATCTACAAGGATGCCCACGACTTTGTCACCCGATGTGACATTTGTCAACGTCAAGGCAAAATTTCGCAACGTGATGAGATGCCACAAAACTCTATCAAAGTTTGTGAAATCTTTGACGTTTGGGGTATTGACTTTATGGGGCCGTTCCCGTCTTCAAGAGGAAACAAATATATACTCGTGGCTGTCGATTACTTGTCAAAATGGGTTAAAGCGAAAGCGCTCCCCACCAACAACGCCCTAGTTGTTTTCAAATTTCTCAAATCTCTCTTTGCCAGATTTGGTGCCCCTCGTGCAATCATAAGTGATCGCGGAACCCATTTTTGCAATGACCAGTTTACAAAGGTCATGCTTAAATACGGAGTCACTCATCGTCTCTCCACCGCGTATCATCCACAAACAAGTGGACAAGTTGAGGTATCCAATCGTGGTTTGAAATGAATTCTTGAAAGAACCGTAGGCGAAAACCGTACCCGTTGGTCAGATAAGCTCGATGATGCTTTATGGGCTTTCCGCACAGCTTACAAAACACCCATTGGGTGTATTCCATATAAGCTGGTTTACTGAAAAGCCTGCCATCTGCCAGTTGAGTTAGAACACAAGGCCTACTGGGCCTTAAAACATACAAACTTTGACCTGAAAACCGCTGGTGACCATAGGAAAGTTCAACTGAATGAACTTAATGAGCTTCGTGATGAAGCTTATGAGAACTCTTTGATCTATAGAAAAGTTCAACTGAATGAACTTAATAAGCTCCGTGATGAAGCTTATGAGAACTCTTTGATATATAAAGAAAAGACAAAGAGGATTCACGACTCTAAAATCAAGAACCGCGTTTTTAACGTCGGTGATCGAGTCTTCCTCTTTAACTCTAGATTAAAGATTTCTCAGGAAAGCTTAAAACCCGTTGGTCCGGACCATTCACCATTGTTCAAGTATTTCCTTATGGCACCGTCGAGTTATCTCAAAACTCCGGGCCCAACTTTAAAGTGAATGGTCATCGTATATTTAACAACCCGAGTTTTTCGACGCGTACGACGGTCGCAAACCCGACGTCGTAAATATTATTTTACGAGTTTCCGCGTAGTATTATGTAGTAATGAATAATATGTTTCTGTTGTGTAGGAGGCACGCCTCTCCATCACCCGTGTTTACGTGTTGTAGTTTGTTAATTGTCCAGGATTGCCCGGATTGTGAAGAACTCTCGTGCTCTCAGTTTTGTCTTTCATTCACAAGAATTTCACATCCTCAGCTTCATTTTTGGGAATCCGATATCCAAATCTAATCGACTAACGTTTTATCTTTTGGCACACTTCATAAACGGCCTTAGATTTACGTAGGTACCCCTTTAAAACATCGAGGACGATGTTTGGTTCTAGTATGGGGGGATCTTCGATTTGATTGTTGCCTGCAGCCGTTGTTGTCACGTAATCCCGTTTACCACCAAAAATTTTGCAAAAAAAAAATGAAAAAAATTTAAAAATTTTCAAAAATAAAATAAGTGTTTTGTCGCAGTTTTGACTTTCCCAATGGGTATAATGAGAATAAATTTTGACTCGATCGAGCCTGTTGAGCCCTAGCTTTGTCCCTCAACCATTTAATAAACGAAAGTTTATTAGGCTAAGCATACACGGATCCTTTTATTGGGGATTTTAAATTTGCGAAGAACGAAAAATGATAGTGTTATTTACAAGTAGGATGCTAAGCAAGGATTATTTGGAAATCATAAAAGCTTATAGGTGTAACTTGTCGCTTTTTCTCCCAGAAGCTCTTAACCTGACTAATAAATGTGCTTAATTTTGCTTTAACTTTAAACTGACGTTTTCTAAAAAGAAGCTCTTTCAGAAACGAAAATATTCATCTTAGTTCAGCTTTATACTTGAGTTCCTAAAACAAAATTTTCTCTATTACGAAAAATATGTTGCAAAAAAAAATAATAAAAAAAAAAAAAATAAATAAATAATATAAACTGTGGGCTGATAAAGGTTTACTGCATCTTGCCGGCTCACAACCGATGTTGCAGTCTTCAAAACAAGGCCCATAATGAGATAATAAATCTGTAGGTGTTATTAATAAGAAACCGTCGTCAGACTAAGTCACTACATCTTGTCGGAGGCATGGCTGATGTTGTAGTCATGTAAATGATGACGATATTATAGTGTGTGTATAGCAATAAATGAAAATTTAATGGTTAAGATTTCTTTTTCTAAAACTCAAGTATAATTTTGAACTAAGAATAACTTGC
>BQNB010155804.1:0-15347 GCA_026074375.1 Tanacetum coccineum
GTCTTCAAGATTTGTCGAAATCGATTAAAATAGGGATAAATGACTAATGATGATTAGAATAGACTTGTTAAAACTTAATTAGATCGAATCTGTTGAAAAAGTGGCCAAGTTATTCATTTTTGACAAGTCAGAATTGAAAAGGATTCAGAAGTCAGAATTGAAAAGGATTCGGAAGTCAAACTTAAAAAAGTCAACTTTCAATTTTGAAAGTGTCAAATTTGTTGCTAAACGCGCAATTTTTTTTTTTGGGGGGGGAGGCTTACTAGATTTAGTATGTGTTAATGATAAATGTCTGAATGTGTTGTATAAACCTCTAGTGTCTGTAAATAACAAGATCAATATCTCATATGAAGTTGAATTTCAAACGTTTGTGAAAAAAAGTACCATAAAAATTGAAAACAATTGATCAAGTTTTGATGAATTTTATACTTTGTGTCAAATATGTCTATTCTCAATTGTTTAAGTAGTCTAAGTCATGTCCGGTTATGACGGTTTTTTGCATTGAACAGAATGAGGAGTGAGTAACTTAGTGACCATTCAGTTGTTGAATTAGATGTGTTTGTTTACATGGTATAATATTCATTACAATAAGAAAAATTGAAGAATTTAAAAATAACTTGAGTCTGATAATTCAATTCTCAATTTTTTAAGTGGTCTAAGTGATGTCCGGTTTCTACCGTTTTCTGTAATAAACAGAATGAGGAGTGAGTGACTTAGTGACCATTCAGTTGATGGATTGAGTTTGACTGATTCAATGTTATCAAATACAATTGCTTTTGCACAAATGCTTTTTGAAAAGGTTCTCAAATTTCTGTATTGTGTCAAAAATGGTACTCTTTCACAAAAAGTTTTAAGAATATTGAATGATATGTCTTAAATTTCTCAAAATTGAGTCTTATTCAAAATCAGAGAGTATCTTCATCGTTCTTGAAAGAGTATCATTTCACAAAGAAGTTATGGTAAGGATATTCTAAACAGAAAGAGAGACGAAAACCATACGTGAAAAAGCAAATCTAAAGTGTGTTCGAAAAAGAATTACCAGAACACACAAAAAGAAAAATCAAAAGAAAAATACGAATAAAGCGTATGGCATGTGCTAGAAAAAGCAAGAATAAGCACATGAGAAACAAACTGACCAAAAATATGTTCAAAAAAGAATTGCTAGAACATATAAAACAGACAGAGCGGAAAGAGACAAAATGTTATATAAATCTTTTGTTATCTAACATCTTATCTTTACTCATTCAGTAATCATCATGGTACAACCACAAAGAAAAGCTGATGTTCCTCAAGACGAATTATGTCCACCCAACAAATGATATGCTCTCATGGATGCTAACAAAAAGATTGATCTTGATCACCCGTTGTGTCCAATTGAAAGCAAAATCCTGGCAAATATCCTTCAAAATCATCCACTCAGATTTAGTATTGCTGCTTCTTTATCAGTGCCATGGATATACGTGGGGCAGTTCTGGCATACTTTGAAAGAAGTTGGATCAAAGTATAGGCTCTCGTTTATGCTGGACAGGAAAGAGCTTACTATGACACTTGATGATTTCAGAACAATATTTCACTTGCCTCAAGCTACAGACAACAATCATGATCGTTTTGTCCATGCTCCAACATTCTCATAGATGGTTCCATTCTACATCAACAATCTTGGTTTCACATTGGAATTTAGCTTACCATCCAACTTTAAGACCACCGGTCTCGTACAACCTTGGCAGACACTGTGCAAGATGTTTTCAAGATGTCTGACAACATGAGTTACTGGTTATGATCAACCACCTTTGCAGATTATGTAGATGTTGTACTGCTTTGTCAACAATATACATGTTGATTATGCTTACTTGCTTTGGGAAGGACTGTACTACTCACTTAAACATCCAACAACACTAATTCCTTATCCCAGATTCACAAAGCTTATAGTGAGTCACTACATGACTGCATTCCCTGAAATCTCAAGAAGAGCTCGTGATAAGTATCACAATCTGGAGGATGATGACATGGTTAAGAGCATATTCAATTCAGGGAAGCATAAAGATGGAGTTGGAATGAAAATTCCAAGTTGGATGATCACTGATGAGATGAAGCTCACAGACAATTATCGAATGTATACTGCGGTGTTTGGTGTAGAAGTTCCCACGACTCAGTCACAGCCGATTGGGTCTACCCATAGAACGCATAAGACAATTAGCGCCCCTAGGACACCTAACCCTATTATTGATGAAGGAGAATCAAGTGCTCTACAAAATTCTATTGTAATTAGACTTCGTATTCCTCCAAGACGATCAACACGACTTACTCCACCAACACCAATCCTAACTACTGCTGAGGCTGACGATATAATCTTACAAGATACAATTCAATTAAGTCTTGCAGAGCAAAAAAGTCATAAAGAGCTTGAAGCCAAGGAAAATGAAAAATAAGTTAAAGAGCACTTGATGGCTGAGGAGATTGAGAAATTGGTAGAAGGAATGGAGAATGCAGAAATTGTTGAGGTTGATAGTTCTATCCTTAGGAAAGATGATAATCAAACTGATCCTGACACTAGGTTAGAGCGCATGAGTGATAAGGAAAGTCCGGAGGTGGAGATAACTGCTGCTGAACAACCTGTAAACCTTTATGAAGAGGAAGAAGAGTCAATAGAGGATGATTATGAGTTAAGAAGAAGGGAAAAAAGGAAGCATGTAGAGGAGATTAGGCTTACACCCTCCCCCACAACAACTAGATCCCATAGGATTCATTCTACTATCATATCTTCGGATATTGAGAAACTCCAAGAATTGACGGTAAATGATCCACCACCTTCATCTTCTACACCATCATCATCTTCATCCAAATTATCTGTTACACAACGTCTTCTATCATTATTCAAACCCAAGATTGGACGCTTCAAAAGATACAAGAGTTTCTTTAATGAGCTATAAGGACGCTACGGCTACTTATTTGGACATCTAAAGACTAGGTTCATGCCAAGACAGAAGTTTAATGCACTTTCTCGACATCTACAAGGCATCAAGGAAGAGTCGTTGCCAAAAATGATCGATAAACATGTCAAGGAACTCACCAAGAAACAGGTTCCATTATATGTTGCAGAGGGCTTGATCATAGAAAGAGAAAAGAGTCAAGCTGATGTGGCAAAGATGATTGCAGAGGCACTACAGCAAGAACGCGAGAATCTTCGGGCATAAATTACTTCTCAAATCAACAATGCTATTTTTAACCACATTCCCTCGCAGGTTGATTCATCGGTCAGGAATTACATGTCAGGTCATATATTGCATGTGCACCCGACTCAAGCCACACCAGCCTCTGTACAAGAACAGAAATATTAATTATATCTAACCATGAGAGACAATCCTCAGCTGCAACAGGAAGATTTACTAATTTGGCTTACACTCAAGTACAAGTTTGAAAGTATTGATATGTTCAATACATCTTGTAGACCTTCTGCCGTTCGCCTAAGAGATCAGGACAATCCTCATGATGATGCTCATCCTGAGGGGGAGTGTCACACCCCGTCAGCGGTGGAAACATGAGAATGCGACATAATGATTCACATTACACAAGATACAAGATCATACCATCTGAGTTTACAAAAGATCCAGATTTACAATAGTTCACAAATTTACATTTTTGATTTAAAATGTACAAGTCTTAATTTAGCATCCCACATGTGCACGTCTTTAGTTCCCATTACTCCCAATATACCTTGGTTGAATCACACACCTGAAAATGATACTCGAAAAGGTCAACAATAATGTTGGTGAGCTCGTAGGTTTGAAGAAAACCCAGTCGTTGTGCCAATATTTCAAACAATGGACAATTGTGCAATATGACAGTGAATACATGCAACACATTCAATTTCCAAACCTAGAAAATCCATGCTAGCCAAATCTCATCCATATGGATCATTGCCACGCAACGTCCTCACATTCACTATTTTCACGCACCTAAAGCCAACCAGCTGGAGCTATATATAGGGCGGCACATCACATATCATTTCAAACCATAGCAAGTCCATGCTATAACAGAGCCACACGGCATATTATAAATGATCTACATGGAAAGTTTCACATATCATAATCAACCAAAACTCATGTCATTCAGATAGCAGTCATAAGCACATAACATTATACCAAAAACAAAACAACTTTTACACAGTACAGAAAACAGTTCAAAACAGTTTTGAGTATCATTTTCCCCTAATGGAAAAGCATTAAAAATAGGGCTACGAGAACTCACCTCGACGGATGATAATAACCGCACAAATAAACTCTACACAACGCATAACGGTACCCGGCCACGACCTAATCATTAAATTCACTTTATTAACATTTTGTACAAAATTATCTTATTGTACAAGCGTTTGTCCATACTCACACAAAATCCTTGTTCTTGATACAAAACCCTTATTCTCATTACAAAACTCTTGTTTCATTACAAAACTCTTGTTCTCATTACAAAACGTTTTGGTATCATGGTTGTTGGTAACTAAGTAAAACAACTCGATGCACTTGGGCTAAGTGAGACATCAACACATATCACTCAAAATAGACCCAACAACTAAATGGAACAATTGTTCAAACGATTCAAGGAAAATTTAACGAGAAACGATAAGAATTCATAGATCGGAAATAAAAGAATAAACATCTCTGTAACGTTAAAGTATATATATATTTAAAGGTACATATATGATACTTGAAATAAAATAATAATATTTTATTATTTTCATCTCTTTATCGGGCTAAAAGGGGTAAGTATAAAATATTGCCATCTTAAGGTAACCACGCTTGTTCGTTTAATCTAATGTCTATTAAAAGTCATCTTTTGTCCTTTAGTCGGATCGACACAAAAATAAGTTTTTCTATAATATTTTCAAAGTGTGACTCGTTTTTATAAAATCCGACATGACCCGTTCATTTGTAAGAGGTTCCCAAGGTTCCAAACCTTAATTTTAACACTTTCCATAATTTTCCCAATTTCCGACAAAATGTCAAAAGTCCACATTTACGAGTCGTTTATCCGAACATGACCAAATGTGACCATCTTAACCATTTTTCACTCCCGTATGTATCCGTAAACCCATTTATCCCTTCTAGGAGTCCAATTTATTAACTTTTCACCCATTGGGCCCAAAAGCTCAATTGTTAGTCCGATATCACTTGTTAAGTCTTACATAACCATTTTCAATCTCATTTAGGTCCATTAGCCGTTTTACTTGTCAATCGTCATTGGGCCTTATGGCCCATTAAGAGTTTCATAATTAGCTCGATAGTTGTTCTTTTTTGAAAAACAATAGTATTTGTACTTTATTGGGCCGAAGCCAATATATGAGCCCAAAACTAATATATAAGCCCAATCTAATATTTAAGAATCTAAAACATAAGCCCAAAACCAATATATAAGCCCAAATCTAATATTTAAGTCCAAAACCTTTACATAAGCCCAAAAATAAGCCAAAATCAAATAATATAAGCCGAAGCCATATAATATAAGTTGAAGCCGTATAAGCCGAAATCAATATAGGCCATAAGCCGAACATAAGCCAAAACCCTTATAAGTCGAAACCAAAAATTCCTTAGAGACCAAAATAAGCCAAAAACCAATAAGCAAAGATTTAAGAAGCTCCACCAAGTTAATAATGGCCGATGAGTTTACCAAATATGCGGAAAAACTAAGGCCAAAAATGGGCCAAGCCCAATAACATTTTCCCTTCCTTTTCTTTGTTTTTGTTGGGTCATGACCACTCAAAAGCTCAAACACAAATAAGCCCTAAATGAACTTATTATTAAGCTATGTTTCAAAATAAGTCGAAATAAGCACTTGACATAAAAGTTATTTTACCAACACAACCATAATATAAAAGTGTTCAATTTTTGTTCCTTCCCTTTTTGTCCACGTCAACCAACATAAGATCATCACTATAACCATAAAAGTACAACTATTAAAAGAATTTTGAAACTTACAAAGAGGGTTTTTGAAAGCGAGAAAGAACGCGAACCGACTACCCAAATGTAGTTTAAACAATAACCCAAATACTAGAATCAACCCAAGACTTCTATACCTTCATGTTCTTGATCAAGTTTAACAAAAATGTATGTGTTTATGTGTTTGTGGAATTTCAGACTGAGCAAAGCAAGAGAGAGAAAAATGGAAAAAAAATAAATCGATTTTCAAGTCTCATTGCAATGTGTGTGTTATTTAAGGTTGGCATTTGGGGAACAAAATTTATGGTAACTCATACTAGGATATACCATGTAGCTAAAAAGTGCATTTGTCTCCCTTTTGGCTTCAATCACTGTAAGGATCCAAAGAGGTTTGGGTTTGCTTCTTTTTGTGACGGGTTCACTTAAAATTCAAAAACCTTGACTTTAGAATATTACCCGAAGTTGTTTAGTATTTTTTATTTAACTTAAAAACAATTTTCCAAGAACTTAGAATATTTACATGACATATTTCCACATTAAACTTCCAAAAATTCATTTTGAATATTAACAGGCATGTCGGGACTCGAAAATGCCAAACCCGTCTCACAATTTTAAAAATTTCTTGGACGTGTTTAAATCTATGTCCTTGACATATTAAAGTTGTTCAAAAATTTCACTTTCATAACCATTACGGACTTTAATTAAATTTCACAAAGACACCAGTTTTCTGATAACTTTTAAAGCACACCTCAACGATTTACATTCTAGACGAACGTTACTTCAAATTATGAAATCACTTAACAAATAAGTTCGTTAAATTCACCCAAAATTATTAAACCCGTTCTTAAATTAACTGTCGTGCGGTATGCGCTGCTTGACGATTTTCGCGGAACACGGGAAAACTTCCCAGAAAGCATTTAAAATGACAACATAAACACACCGATACGGAAAGATGAATCAAAAGTGATTCGCTTACGAAACTCAAGACTCTCTTAACACCTGGTTAAACTAACCGGTTTAAGCAAAATAAGTCAACCGAATGGTGTAACTTTTCAGCTTTCTCCTTAAGAGAGATATGACAAATCGAAAGACGTCATATAATTATAGATTTTAAAATACTAAAGACCAGGAAAAGTTTAGGAGTTGTCATGGTAGAATAGTGCAAAGAGGACAGTAAGACGTCTTGAGGCATGGAACCTTTGTGTTTGGAGAAATACCCCCCTAGTATAGACTGTATCTGAAGTCTCATCTCCCGCATCTGTTTAAGTGTGTATATATATAAAGAGCAGCTGAATCCTATAACGAAAAACCCCCCCTAGCCACCCCCCTTGACATCTCACTCACGCTAGTGTCGTGCGAGTAGTAAGTAGTAAATTACAAAGTAACACTTGATATTGTCGCGATCTCGTGATTTGTTCGCGGATATATCCTAATTATTTTGCTTTCCTACCGAATCGCGCGCGGCCAGTAACTTCCCTTCTCTTAGTTCGTGTGCAATCAGAGATACGATTAGGGTTTATGATCATGTCAACAAAAACTATCGCCCTGCTATGAACTAAGATACGACAAAGCTGAGCTCGCTCTCGGTTGAGACAACGATGCTACTTCAAGAGATGCAGCAACAATATCACCATTGATTCAATGGCAAACGTCTTGAAGAATGACATTGTGTGGGAAAGCAGAAAAGAAATTTTAGTCCCACCATATCCACAAAAGCCCACTCTAGTCGTTCAAAGCTGCCAAGAGATCCTAAAGCTCATGCACTATCTATAGTTAATCAATATCTTTTGTACCTAAAGAAAGGCAACTTAAGACCTGAGAAGATTGCATTGTCTCTACACAAGTTTCCTGCAGTTATATTTCCTGATGATATTAAAGAAAGAACTTCCAGATGGGTAACTAAATGTGTGAAGAAGTTTAATCCTTATGCTCAATGCGGTGTCAAACATTAGAAGAATCCACATGCAAAGATCTTCGATATCAAGAAACAAAAAGAACCCAGAAAGCCAAAGGAAGTGGTCAACTCAAATTCAAAGATTATTCAAATCATCAAGACTTATTGGGAACTAGGACATGAGCATAATTTATAATAGAGATTGTTGCAAGAAGAGCAAATGGTAGTATAGTGTCGATCATTGAGTCAGATTACAAAAACCTCAAACAAGGAATGATAAAATATTTTTTAAAGGATATGTATTTGCTTTAATTATTCAACATAAGTAGAGGACTATGCTGAGACCAGATTGTAGTTGGTTCATTATCTGTCTTTCATCAGGCTGGCTACAGTGATCTGGAAAGAGGTACATGATTTTCAGTAGTGTGGAAAGTTATCAACAGAAGGTTAATCTTACTGCACTAACAATTACTTTCCCAGGCATTGAGAAGTACAAGGTGTTCTCTATCGTCTCTAAACCAGTATATGGCATTATATACACAAATAGCAAGAAAGAAAAGAGAGTGATGAGACATTAAGAAATTCATAAGTTCTGTGATGCTACATTAAAAAAAGTCTTGGAATTTCGTTGTGAATGGGTTCGCTTGCGATGTGAAAGACTACATTAACGAGTGTGAAGACATGGTTATGTGACTTCAAGTATAAAACCCATAAACTCTCATCAATGAAATCAACCTATTTTATTATGATACATTTGTTACGAGGGAAATTTTTCGTTGATTATCAGTCTATTATGTTACATTGTTTACATAGCAAAAACTAAAAAGTTCACACAACCTACTATGCAATTCTCTATCTATGTTTATTCATGTAACTCCTAATATGTCAAGACTATCTCTAAAATATATTTTTTACCAAGTACATTACATTTAATGTACTTTCAAATGTTATTTCAACCAAGCTTTTTAAACTGGTTAAACGCTTTACATCAAAACCTTAATTTTACTGTATTGTATAATAGTTAAAATGAAATGTACAAACCTTTAAAGCATGGTATACAAAGTATCAATGCACAAAAATTTTAATATCTTTTCCTCCTAAATCAAGTTACAAACTTTTCTAAAGTACTCCAATGTTAAAGTCAATTCGTGCTTTGAAAATACAAACTAGAGTCATTTTACTCCTAAATCTTTTTTATATATTACCACCACTTTAACCAAGATACAAAACACCCATTGACAACTTCTAAACCCTAATCCTAAAACCCTAAATTCATTCTAACCCTAAACCTAATTCAATTTAAAACATCGCAAAACCGTTACACCCTTAATCTATTCATAAATTTTCAAGAAATCCCAATTGGTTGATACAACATTAGTAGGATCTAGGAAAATATTCATTAGGTTCTGGATATTTATTAAGTGTAAAAAAATTACTAGGGTGGTATCACCAATGTCTTGTGATCATTTTTCCGGTGGACTCAACCCGATTCGATATTCGGATAATTTACTTATAGCCGAAATGGCAAAAGTGCGCAGATTCTTGCACACCTGTAGTAAATGGCTGTTATCTCTAAATTTTTGTATAGTAATTTCCCTAAATATGTAAGATAAAAGTTGTAGAGGAACGCAAATATCTAGACCGTTGCTCACGGGTTTTGAACTTCATCGGAGTACGGTTTGTATAATGGAAACATTTTACCGAGAATGATGTTAGCACTGTCCAAAACAGCCATAACCTGACACCCTTTTTATTTCGTTTTTGCACCCATTTTAAACCATGTACCATATAGCACTATATGTCAAAGCTACTTATTGTAATGGACCTTAAGTGAATGAATTAAGATGTAAACACTAAATCAAAACCCTAGTTTCTTCAACCCGAAATCCTTTTTATAAACCATTGATTAAACAAAACCCTAGCTTTGAAATACCCTTGAAACACCTTATATAATAACCATAACAATACTTGTATGCTTGTATTCTTGGTAAAATGAAAACTACAAATCTTTCTTGTTTATAAACTTGAGTCGTGAGTCTTACTAGTGAAACAAGAGAGAAACTTTGATTAATTTGCTAGTGAAATGTGTTTGAAATAAATCTTGCATTAACCTTCTATTTATAGTGCCAGTATTAGCCAAACCACTTAACAAAACCATGGCTTAGATGTGGTTTAAGTAAAAGAAGTACATGTACTCTCCTCCTCCTTAGGAAGAGGTTACGGCTAGAAACTCAAGAAGACAAGGAAGGACAAGTTTGGTCTTGGTTAAAGGACTTATGGTTTAAATGGTAGTTAAAAGGAAGGTAGAAATTAATTAAAAGTGACTTTAGTAGATGATTTGTGTTTTATTAGTTGTGGTGTGTAAATGGGACGGCTAGGATGAATTTTTAAGATAGAAATGGTATAAATTTTGTGTAGTGGATATAAGAGTGAGTATTTGTTGAAGTATAGATAGGTATTGGTGCTTCCGTGTATGCATAAATGTAATTTATTGTGAAACGTAAACGTTTTATGTATCCAATAAAAATAAATTATGAAAAGTTATAAATTATCTTCGTAATAATATTATAACACTTGCATGATGTCAACTTTTATTTGTTTGATGACGGTTTATGTTAAATGTTGATTTTTAGTTTACGCGATTTAACTAAACGATAAAAATTAAAAGTAAACGCGCAAAAGCCTAAAAATAAATAATGGAAAGTCTTGAGTCATAAAATGACCTGAAATAACAGATTGTTACATTATGTCTAAAGCCACTTCCTCAAAGTCATGGTTATGGCACCGCAGACTCTCACATCTTAATTTCGGTACCATAAACGATCTTACCAAACATGATCTGGTTGATGGTCTTTCGAAATTCAAATACGGTAAAGATCACCTATGTTCTGCATGTGAGCGGGGGAAGAGCAATAAAGCTTCTCATCCACCTAAATTGGTTCCAAGTACTCATTCCAATTTGGAATTACTTTATATGGATTTATGCGGACCAATAAAGGTAGCCTCGATCAACGGAAAGAAGTATATTCTTGTGATCGTTGATGATTATTCTCGATTCACGTGGGTATATTTTCTTCTCACAAAAGATGAGACCCCATAGATTATAAAGAAGTTTATTGCTCAAGTTCAGCTGAATTATAATGCCAAAGTTTGTAAGATTCGCACTGACAACGGTACTGAATTCAAAAATGCAACTCTTAAAGCCCATTATGATAAGTTAAGCATTATGCAAAAAATTTAGATTGCTCGTACGCCTCAACAAAATCATGTTGTTGAAAGACGCAATCGTACTCCTGTCGAGGCTGCACGCACAATGCTTATCTTTTCTATATTACCAGAATTTCTTTGGGCCGAGGCAGTTTCCACTGCATGCTTTACTCAAAATCGGTCAATAATTCAAACAAGGTACAACAAAACACCATATGAATTGCTACACGGCAAAAAACCAAATGTGGAGTATTTTCATGTGTTTGGTTCATTGTGTTATCCAATAAATGATCGAGATGATCTTGGAAAAATAAAACCTAAAGCAGACATTGGAATCTTTATTGGATATTCGGAAACATCCAGAGGGTTTCGAATTTATAATCACCATACCAAAAAGATTATGGAAACCATCCATGTCAAGTTTGATGAGCTTACAACAATGGCTTCTGAACATGACAGCTTAGAACCCGTTTCACAATGATTTATCAATGATGATTCATCAGCATAATCCATGAATACTCAGTCTAAAGAAGATTTGGATAATTTGTTCAGACCAATGTACGAAGAATACTTTAAGAAGAAGTCTTCCGAAATGTCCATCAATTCCGCTGCGCAACAAGTTCATAATCATGAAGACTCACCTTCAACATCTTTAATCGCCATTGAAGAACATGAGGCTCCTCCCATTGTAACTACATTCGAAGAACAAACTTCTCCAATCTTCTTGAATGAGTCTGATGAATTATATCAAGAAGACTCAACATAACTTGATGGCAATACGTAGGTAACTCCATATGATGCTCTAGACTTTTCTAAAGCCGAATCATCAACAGCTTTAGATCCATCAAATATGCATGAGTTCCACCAATTACAACCCTCAACACACATTTGGACAACAGTTCATCCTTTAGAACAAGTAATTGGTGACCCATCCAAACCTGTGATGACTCAGAAAAGACTTCAAACTGATCCTGAAGTATGTATGTATGCATTAACCGTCAGTACCATTGAGCCAAAGAATATCAAAGAAGCTATGTCAGATCATAGCTGGATAGAATCAATGCAAGATGAACTGCATCAATTTAAGAGACTAGATGTATGGGCATTAGTTCCTAGACCAGATGGAAAGAATATCATTTATGTCAAATGGCTCTGGAAGAATAAAAGTAATGCAGAAAATATTGTCATTCGAAACAAATCTCGTCTTGTTGCAAAGGGTTACAAGCAGGAAGAAGGCATAGACTTTAAAGAACCCTTTGCTCATGTTGCGCGTCTTGAAGCTGTTCGGATGTTCGTTGCTTTTGCTGCACATAAAAACATTACAATCTTTCAGATGGATGTTAAGACTGCATTTCTCAATGGTCTATTGAAAGAGGAAGTTTATGTTAGCCAACCTAATGGATTTGTCAATCCAGACTTTCCAAACTATGTCTATAGGTTGAAGAAAGCCTTATACGGTCTCAAACAAGCTCCACGAGCATGGTATGATAAACTGTCTTCATTCCTGATTGAACACCATTTTACTAAAGGTATTGTTGACCCGACTTTGTTTACACGACGTCACGGGGGAGACACATTACTTGTTCAAGTATATGTTGATGACATCATTTTTAGGTCTACAAATCCAGATTTTTCAAAAAGATTTGCAAATCTTATGAAAAGTAACTTTGAAATGTCTATGATGGGTGAACTTAAGTTCTTTCTTAGACTTCAAGTTCATCAATCACCCCGTGGCATATTCATTAGTCAGCCATAATACGCAATTGAGATTTTAAAGAAACATGGTATGGATGAATATGTCTCCATGAGCACACCTATGGCCACTGAGAGACTAGATGCTGATTTACAAGGCACTCCTACTGATCAAACGACTTATCGTCAAATGATTGGAGGGCTCATGTATCTAACAGCCAGTCGACCAGATATTGCTTTTGCCACCTTTGTTTGTGCTCGTTATCAAGCACGTCCTACTGTTAAACACCTTAAAAAGGTCAAGATGATCTTTCGGTACCTAAGACAGTCCTATAACATAGGCCTATGGTATCCGAAGGATTTTGGGTTTGAACTAATTGCCTATTAAGACGCAGACCATGCAGGATGTAAGGACGATTGCAAAAGCACTTCAGGAGGCATACAATTTCTAGGTGAAAAGCTCATAAGCTGGAGTTCTAAAAAGCAAGATTGTAATGCGATGTCCATAGCTGAAGCTGAATATGTGTCATTGACTGCGTGTTGTGCCCAAGTCATTTGGATGCGAACACAAATACTTGACTATGGATACAAGTACAACAAAATACAGCGGTATTGCGATTCAAAGAGCGCTATCGCTATTTCATGCAATCTGGTTCAGCATTTGCGTACAAAACACATAAACATCCGGTATCATTTTATTAAAGAACACGTTGAAAAGGGTACGGTGGAATTATACTTTGTCGGAACTGAATACCAACTTGCGGATCTATTTACTAAAGCTCTTACCAAAGAACACTTTGAGTACTTAGTTCATCGCATTGATATGAGATGTATGACTCCAACACAGTTGGAAAGTCTGGCAAAGTTATCTTCTCGAAAAAGATCATACATAAAAAATGTAAATAAATTTTTCAAAAACAAATATAAAATTGAAAAATACAAAAACTCAAAAAGATTTCCTTGATGTTTTTCAAAAACAAAAATCAAATACAAAAATAAAAACAATGTAAAAGAACAAAAACATAATTTAATTAAAATCACATGTCTTATTATTACAATCAGATTCATGATTTGATATTTTCTCACAATTGCTTTCATTGTCAATACTGGATCATGATCTGAGGGGGAGTTATTTTGATACACAAATGAGTTCTCATTGTCAAAAACATGTGTTTTTGTAATTCCCATTCACGTACATAACCTGAATTTTAGTTTCACCTCGCTTTCAAAATCTAATAAAAACTCTGATCTCTCGAATATTTGATAGTTTTTATAAAATGGTATAATTTTGAGGGGGAGTTTTTCCTTGTTTTGTGAAAATCTGGACTTTGAAAAAGGAGAAAATTCTATTAAAGGACTAACTGTGCAAAGGGATCATACTCTAATGGGGAGTTTTTGGAATTTTTTCGGTATCTAAAACTACAAGGACCAAATCTGTCATTTTTTAAACTAAATTTTGAAAGGAAAAACTCCAAGGACTAAAAGTGTCACTTTCCAAACTTCAAAATTTGGATGGAATAAATATGAAATAAATTTCATTTTCAAATTTTTTATTCCGAATTTACTATCGAGAAAGAAGAAAAGAGTCAAGCTTTTGATTTTGAGTTTATTTACAATGTACACAATCTTCTTCTTTTCTCAAACTTAAGTGATTATCTGTTTAATAAGGGTTGGAAATCTGTTTTTGAGATATTCTTGAGATCGAATTTAAATTCGATAATAGATGTAGGTTTCTTAATGCAAATAATAGTGTTTGTGTATAGTTAATTGACATATAATCTGATGAAACTCTAAAAATCTCAAATTCGACACGCTGGTCAAAATTCGGAAGTCTTCAAGATTTGTCGAAATCGATTAAAATAGGGATAAATGACTAATGATGATTAGAATAGACTTGTTAAAACTTAATTAGATCGAATTTGTTGAAAAAGTGGCCAAGTTATTCATTTTCGACAAGTCAGAATTAAAAAGGATCAAATTCGGAAGTCAAAACCTAAAAAGGTAAAAATTCGAAAGTCAAACTTGAAAAAGTCAACTTTCAATTTTGAAAGTGTCAAATTTGTTGCTAAACGCGCAATTTTTTTGGGGGGGGGAGGCTTACTAGATTTAGTATGTGTTAATGATAAATGTCTGAATGTGTTGTATAAACCTCTAGTGTCTGTAAATAACAAGATCAGTATCTCATATGAAGTTGAATTTCAAACGTTTGTGAAAAAAAGTACCGTAAAAATTGAAAACAATTGATCAAGTTTTGATGAATTTTATACTTTGTGTCAAACATGTCTATTCTCAATTGTTTAAGTAGTCTAAGTCATGTCCGGTTATGACGGTTTTTTGCATTGAACAGAATGGGGAGTGAGTAACTTAGTGACCATTCAGTTGTTGAATTAGATGTGTTTGTTTACATGGTATAATATTCATTACAATAAGAAAAATTGAAGAATTTAAAAATAACTTGAGTCTGATAATTCAATTCTCAATTTTTTAAGTGGTCTAAGTGATGTCCGGTTTCTACCGTTTTCTGTAATAAACAAAATGAGGAGTGACTGACTTAGTGACCATTCAGTTGATGGATTGAGTTTGACTGATTCAATGTTATCAAATACAATTGCTTTTGCACA
>BQNB010155805.1:0-15347 GCA_026074375.1 Tanacetum coccineum
ATGATTTGAATTGAAGACAAAGATTTATTTGATTATCTACTTTTAAAAATTAAAATAAACAAATGATAACAATTAAGCACGAAAACAAATAACGGGAAATCAAACTTTAACTAAAAACGCAAAATGTGAACCCTAAACGGCAATTAAAAACCCTAATTTTCTAAAATTAAACCTAAATTAAAAATTTCTTTTTAAATGGACTCTAATTGACTAAAAAGTAAGTTTAAAGAAAACTAGAACAAAAACGGATTTGAAATGAGCTTTAAAAACACGAAAAACGAGAACGGGAACGAATCTCGTTCTTTAAAAATTGAAATTTTGCAAATTAGACCCTACGAAAACAAAACCAATTTTCCTATAAACTTTATGATAAAAAAAAAATTTTCTAAAAAAGATTTATATTTTTTTGATTATTTTTCTATTTTTTATGACTTTTTAAAATTTTTAATGAAAATAAAATTTTAAAAATACTAAACTATCTATAAAAATTCTAGAAAAAATTCAGAAAATAGCTTATACTAATTAGAATCTTGGAAAAATAAGCTTGATTACACAGCTTATCGAATAAGCTACGGAATAAGCTAAAACAGCTTATAGAGCTAAATGGACTAAATGTGTATAAGAAATAAATGTTGCAAGGTTATAACGAAAAAGACCTCAGGGCATGTTGGTAGCGGAGTGTGTGGTGTGTGTTATAAAAGGGTTGAAAGTGTTGAGGTCGGGGGTTCGAGTCTTGCTCACCCCCGATTTCCACTTTCCCTTTTTTTTATTTAGAAAAACTTATAAAAGCAACGTTGTAAATAAGTTGAAAATAAGTAACTTTTGTGAAAAAACTTTTTCTAGGACTCAAAAATAAGCACAGATTTAAGCTAAATAAGGCGACAGTTTATACTAAAAAGGATTTTTAAGCTTTTAACTAAGCTAAATAAGCTAAAATTATGAATAAGCTGAAATTAAAACTAAAAAAACTACTCATTACTTATATCTAAGTTAATAAGCAAAACTTAACAAGAAATAAGCAAAAAGAACAAACAATAAGCTTAGAAAAACTGTTTTAACTCTTTTTGGCTTTTTTAACTAAACTAAGAGAACAAATAAGCTAAATTAAGCTAAGTCTTAATCAGATTAAGCTAAACTAACCTAATAAGCAGATTTAAGCTAAGAATAAGCAAAAACAAGAAGCCATAAGCTAAAAAATAAGAAATAAACACTTAAATGCAACTGTGAACCAAACAGCCATTAAACCTACTTTTGAGCTTAAATTTAAGCAAGCAATTAATCACTTTAATGAATGAAACTTATATATTCTTAGAGCTGAACTAAAAAGCTATCTGAAACTGCTTTTGAAAATGATTTTGAAATCAAAGAGCTTATTGAGAAAAGCTTGTGAAAACAGACAGTAAGCTCAAAATGCTGACCTTTACTTTGAAAAAGACAGAATGCAGTTTTAAAAGCTTAAAAACAGATAATCTAATAAGCTATTTATTAAAAACTAAATGCAAACTTATAAACTATGATATATAAGCTACTCTATTGCTGAAAATGAAAACCTAACAACTATTTTAACCTACTTAAAAAGAAACTAGAAAATGACCTTAATCTGTTTTTCCCTATCTGATGCAAATGACACAAAAGTGATTAAAGCACAAAATCTTTAAATGCAGACTTTCAATTCTTATTTCTACACTGATAAAACACCTAAGTAGACTTAAGTAGGTGAACTAGATTAGCTTAATTCTACTTGAGCTTAAAATGAAACTAATGAAGGACTTAATGAACACAGATTCAATTAACAACTAGAAAACTTATGAAATCTTAACTAGTCCTAATAAAACTCACTAAACCTGCACTTTTAAACCCCTTTAAATGATTCAAAACCAAAACAAAGGAACAAAAGGGTTCAAGCAGTACTAACTCATGTTAGTACTGCTAGTCCCAAACACCCCTTTAACTACCTTAAAATCCATTTAAACTTGCTAATTTGAAAACTAATGGACAAAGCTTAATAACCAGATTATAAACAACTTATAACTACTCTTATTCTAACACTTAGATAAGCCAGATACTAAGATCTTAAAACTAATCTAATATTTTTATTTTTTTTGCTTTTCTTAATGATTTTTAAGACAAAATATGAAAAACTAAGATCTAAACTATAAAAGCTAAAAACAGATAATTAAACATGAACAATAAGCATAATAGAAGCACAATTAAGCAATTAATAAGCTAAAAATAAGCAAATGCAAGATTTAAGCTAAATAACTTGAATTTTAAAGGGAATTTACCCATGCCTTAGCTAAACAAAGGCAACTAAGCTCAAAAGCTGTCTACAAGCTCTAGCTTATCAATGATAAGCTAGTAAAGGTCCATATGAGCTCTTCCAAAGTAAGCTCATCTTCCAAAAGTCCAAAATCCATTAAGCAAGGGTAATTTATTAATTTTAAGGATTTAAGTAAATTAGATGACTGAATTAAGCTCAATTTATTGCTTAGAAGGACACTAAAGAGTCATGTATTTACTTATAAGTAAGCTATGAAACAGAAGTCACAAACATTGAGAATATGATAGATTAATAAATAAAACCAGCTTATGAAAAAACTTTAAAATGACAATTAATATTAATACTAAAAACGGATTACAATACTTTGGAAATTGAAAGTTACAAAAGTTTAAAGAGAAAAATTACATTTAAAACTGAAAATTACATAAGCTAATTAAAACTAAAAGTTTTTTTAAGGAAAAAAGGAAGATTCTTCATGTGAGAGTGAAGGAGTCTTTTTATAGCTGCCAGGAGAAGCTTCTAGGTGTCAAGGTTTGTTACACGATCCCATCAATCCTGGCTCTTCATTCCTTCAATCATTTGATGCTCAATATCTACCGTTGGATTAGATTTTGATCACACGGATTGCCAGCGTGGCAATCCGTGATGTGACACTCCTGTGCTTCTTATGTACTCCTTTTAGTGCAAAAATCTATCCTTGGTGTGTTTCCTTCCTTGTACGCGTGTCATTCCCTTTTGGGAATTGACCAATGGAAGCCTCTTGTGACGTTAAACTCTGCCAACATGTACCTTTTCACTTGAATTACCCTTCCATGCCCTTAATTTGCACTTGCCCCTTGATTTTGACCTCGTGGTAAAAGGAAGAAGACGGTGAACAGTAATAACAACAATTCCCGCGCCTTTCCTTTTATAAAAGGGTTGTTTGACTTTTCATTTACCCCGGGGTTGACTTGGGCTTATAAGGGATTTTGGGCCGAGTTTGGATTGTTATAAGGAGTTAAACGGGTGTTAACTCTTATAATTATAAGAGTTAACACCGTTAGGGTTTAGGGATTATTTTTTTGTAATTTGGTTAATTATGAAGGACTGGTTTGGTATTTTTTTGGGATTTTTGTCATTTAGTGTTGACCATGTTTGACTGAAAGTTGACTTGATAGCATTCTCCCGGCTCTTTGTGTGCTCTTCTGTTCCCGTGTTCGTGATTGTCCGGTTTTTGACCGTTTTCTTGAGATTTTTGCATTATCCATACCTACACAATCACAAAGACATAACAGCAATATTCAGCATTTTAAGACAATTTTTGTCTTTTTAGGTTATTTTTTGATATAAAACAATATTGTTTTCACACATATCAAAATTCCCAAACTAAAGCGATAGGCGTGTCCTCACGCATATATATGCCCTATAAACCAAATAAATGTGGGGGGGTTGCCTCAAAACTTCCCCAAACTAAATCTTTGAAAAGTAGCAAAGACTTTTGTGGAGAGAGTTTAAGAAATCACAAGATTAAAACATAAAACCCTATTTTTCCCATTTTCTTATCTCTAAAAAATTTTTTCATTTTTTTATAATATAAACTAATCAATATATCGACTTTCATTATTTCCAATCTGAGCGAGTGGATCATAGAACAAGATGCCTTTTCGATCCGAGAAAGCCCCAAAAGGATAAATTCATCGTTCCGTCCTACCACCTGACTTGTTCACTTATCCAAACCAAGCTTTAAAACAAAATCACGTTTTCAAAACAAAAAGTGAGTGAGCTCCGTCATACGGGGCCTGTCACTAGGACCCAAGGTTAGGATGTGCCGAGACAAAGTGTCTACATGGGATGATCTACATAGGGATGATCTCGCCTTTAAACTCATTAATCTTTAGGTGGAACGTGAAGCATAGTATTTGCAATAAGTTGATCCATGGTTTGAAATTCTAGAATAGCACATCACTTAAGAATATAATAAATGTCGGGGAGAGAAAAGTTTCACAATTTCAAATTTGAGTAGTGTTAGTATCTTTACTGATATTTAGCTGTGATCTCGTCTTAAGCTTGGTTTGGATAAGTGAAAGTCGGGGACGATGAATTTATCCTTTTTGGAGCATTCTCGGATCAAAATGCATCTTGTTCTATGATCCCTAATAATTATGGAAATAATGAAAGTCGAAATATTATTAGTTTTTATATATATAAAAAAAGAGTTTTAAAAAATGGGAAAATAGGGTGTTTTATAACTTGTGATTTCTTAACTCTCTCCACAAAAGTCTTTGCTACTTTTCAAAGATTTAGTTTGGGGAAGTTTTGAGGTATTTGGTTATAAAGCATATAATATTGCGTGAGGACACGCAATCGCTTAGTTTGGGAAATTTTGATATGTGTGAAAACACATATCTGTTTTATATCAAAAATAACCCTAAAAAGACAAAATTGTGCTTAAAATGCTTGAATATTGCTTGTTTTGTCTTTGTGATTGTGTAGGTATGGATAATGCAAAAATCTCAAGAAAACGGTCAAAAACCAGACAATCACGAACACGGGAACGAAAGAGCACACAAAGAGCCAGGAGAATGCTATCAAGTCAACTTTTAGTCAAACATGGTCAACACTAAATGACAAAAATCCCAAAAAAATACCAAACCAGTCCTTCATAATTAACCAAATTACAAAAAAATAATCCCTAAACCCTAACGGTGTTAACTCTTATAATTATAAGAGTTAACACCCGTTAACTCCTTATAACAATCCAAACTCGGCCCAAAATCCCTTATAAGCCCAAGTCAACCCCGGGGTAAATGAAAAGTCAAACAACCCTTTTATAAAAGGAAAGCGCGAATGGTTGTTATTAACGCTCACCGGTTCATCATCACTTTCGATTTACCCCTCCCATCAAATCAAAGGGCAATTAACAATTGAGGGTTAGGATGGGTAATTCAAGGGTTAAGGAACACGTTGGCAGAGTATTACATCATCTCTCACTCTCATTGGCCAATTCCCAAAAGGGAATGACACGGAGGCAAGGGAGAAAACACACCAAGGAGTGGGTTTTTGCACTAAAACGTTCACAAAAGAAGCACAATGGTATCTGACACACGGATTGCCACGTTGGCAATCCGTGTGATCAAAATCTAATCCAAGGGCTCACAATCGACATCCAATGATTGAGTTGAATAGATGGTTGAGATGAAAAGGGGCGTGTAACCACCTTTGGCCTAGAAGCTTCTCCTGGCAGCTATAAAAGGACTCCTTCACCCTCACATTGCCATGTTCTTTTTTCTGAATTTTTCTTTAGTTTTTAAAATAGCTTATGTAACTTTTTAGTTTAAAATTGTAATTTTCTTTTAAGCTCTTGTAATTTCCTTTTATTAAGTATTGTAATCAGTTTTAAGCATTAATAAAATCACAATTTAGTTCTCATAAACTGTTTTCACTTATAAGCTCTTATTTCTCTCAAATGTTTATGCTACTGTTTCATAAGCTACTAATAAGCTCATACAAGCTCTTTGAGTCTCTAAGCTCAAATTGAGCTCAATTCAGTCATTTAATCTACTGTAACTCTAAAAACAGCTTAAATACCTTGGCTATTTGGATTTTTGAGCTTTTGGAAGATGAGCTTACTTTGGAAGAGCTCATATGGACTTTTACTGGCTTATTTACAATAAGCCAGAGCTTGTAGATAGCTCAATTGAGCCTTTTATAGCCTTTGTTTAGCTAAGGCAGCTTGTAAGTCTCCTATTTCATATTTCTGTCTTAATCTTCTAGTTTAGCTTTTGCTTATTTTGCTTATTAACTAGCTTATTTGTAGTTTTTACTTGTTTTATTAAGCTCATTGATCATGTTTCATCATCTATTTCTAGCTATAGTATTTTAGAACTTAGTTTTGTTTAACTTGTCCTTAATATCTAAAAAACAAAAAAAATAGTTAGCATAATCATTAGCTTGTTGATTCTGGCTTATCTGCTTATTGTTATTTGCTTAATAAGGTTGTGTTAAGCTGCTTGTCACCTGGTATCTGAATTTTAATCATTAAATCAGCATTGCATAAGCTTAAATGGATTCTAAGAACTTTAAAGGGGTGTTTGGGACTAGCAGTACTAACATGAGTTAGTACTGCTTGAACCCTTTTGTTCCTTTGTTTTGGTTTTGAATCATTTAAAGGGGTTTAAAAGTGCAGGTTTAGTGAGTTTTATTAGGACTAGTTAAGATTTCATAAGTTTTCTAGTTGTTAATTGAATCTGTGTTCATTAAGTCCTTCATTAGTTTCATTTTAAGCTCAAGTAGAATTAAGCTAATCTAGTTCACCTACTTAAGTCTACTTAGGTGTTTTATCAGTGTAGAAATAAGAATTGAAAGTCTGCATTTAAAGATTTTGTGCTTTGATCACTTTTGTGTCATTTGCATCAGATAGGGAAAAATATATTAAGGTCATTTTCTAGTTTCTTTTTAAGTAGGTTAAAACAGTTGTTAGGTTTTCATTTTCAGCAATAGAGTAGCTTATATATCATAGTTTTTAAGTTTGCATTTAGTTTTTAATAAATAACTTATTAGATTATCTGTTTTTAACCTTTTAAAATTGCATTCTGTCTTTTTCAAAGTAGAGGTCAGCATTTTGAGCTTACTGTCTGTTTTCACAAGCTTTTCTCAATAAGCTCTTTGATTTAAAAATCATTTTCAAAAGCAGTTTCAGATAGCTTTTTAGTTCAGCTCTAAGAATATATAAGTTTCATTCATTAAAGTGCTTAATTGCTTGCTTAAATTTAAGCTCAAAAGTAGGTTTAAGGGCTGTTTGGTTCACAGTTGCATTTAAGTGCTTATTTCTTATTTTTAGCTTATGGCTTCTTGTTTTTGCTTACTCTTAGCTTAAATCTGCTTATTAGGTTAGTTTAGCTTAATCTGATTAAGACTTAGCTCAATTTAGCTTATTTGTTCTCTTAGTTTAGTTAAAAAAGCCAAAAAGAGTTAAACAGTTTTTCTAAGCTTATTGTTTGTTCTTTTTGCTTATTTCTTGTTAAGTTTTGCTTATTAACTTAGATATAAATAATGAGTAGTTTTTTTTAGTTTTAATTTCAGCTTATTCACAATTTTAGCTTATTTAGCTTGGTTAAAAGCTTAAAAAATCCTTTTTAGTATAGACTGTCGCCTTATTTAGCTTAATTTTGTGCTTATTTTTGAGTTCTAGAAAAAGTGTTTCCACAAAAGTTACTTATTTTCAACTTATTTACAACTTTGGTTTTATAAGTTTTTCAAAAAAAAAGGGGAAAAGTGGAAATCGGGGGTGAGCAAGACTCGAACCCCCGACCTCAACACTTTCAAACCTTTTATAACACACACCACACACTCACTACCACTGCGCCCTGGGGTCTTTTTCAATAGACTCTTACATAGTTTAACCTTTATACATGTTTTTTTCTTATAAGTCTATAAGTTGTTTTTAGCTTATTTCGCAGCTTATTCAATAAGCTGTGATCTCAAGCTTATTTTTCCTAGGTTCTAATTAGTATAAGGTATTTTCTGTACTAGAATTTTTATAGATAGTTTAGTATTTTTAAACATTTAATTTTATTAAAAACTTTAAAAAATCATAAAAAATAGAAAAATAATCAAAAAAATATAAATCTTTTTTAAAAAAATTTCTTTTATCATAAAGTTTATAGGAAAATTAGTTTTGGTTTCGTAGGGTCTAATTTGCAAAATTTCGATTTTTAAAGAACGGGATTGATTTCCGTTCTTGTTTTTCGTGTTTTTAAGCTCATTTCAACTTCGTTTTTGTTCTAGTTTTTTTTAAACTTACTTTTTAGTCAATTAGAATCTATTTAAAAAGAAAAATTCATTTTAGATTTAATTTTAGAAATTTAGGATTTTTAAATGCCGTTTAGGGGTCCCGTTTTGCGTTTTTAGTTAAAGATTGATTTCCCGTATATGTTTCGTGCTTAATTGTTATCATTTTTTTTATTTTAAATTTTTGAAGTAGATAATCAAATCAATCTTTGTTTCCAATTCAAATCATTGTCCGAACATCAAACGTGGTTTCAATTTCACAAATCGTTGTGGGATAACGACCCGGGAATCATACTTCCCGGTTTATATACATATTATATTATATATATTTTTGAAGATTTTCCTTTTTACCTTTGTCCTCAAGGGTAATTTGATAATTTTCCATCATATTATATATTTTTATAATTACGTATATATAGATTCTACCAAATCACTCTCTAAAAGAAAAACGCACAAATGAGTTTGTTTAATTTTAAAAGGTGAGCCGTACGTCGCAAGTGACACAAAATGTAAGTTTTTGATCTTTGGTTTGGGAACTTATTAATGAATAATACTTCAGTTGAAAGTATTATATGTTGGTGTTCTTTTACCAACTTGGTAATTTTTATTTCTTTTTATGGATAATGTTTTTATTTTTTTATTTATTTTTTTTTGGTTTTTTTTATAATATATATACTAATAAAAGAAAAATCTTTTTGTATTTTTTTATAAGAAAATAAGCAAAATAACTTTACACGGAAGGATCTTCAAACACAAATTGTCAAACGGCTTCAACAATCGTATACAATCCCCCCCGGCAGCGGCGCCAAAAACTAATTGGTTCTGAACTCAGCCCTTTTAAAATATAAATATAAATATAAATATAAAATACTTATAAATATATAAATATAAGGGATAAGAATCAAAAAATCTCAATTATAGTAAACCGGGAGTATGATTCCCGGGTCGTTATCCCCAACGAGGATTGCAATTGAAAGTCGAGAGTCGTTTTGAGAATCGATGCTTGAATGGAACAAGATTATGATTGGTTATCTAAAACTACGGGAAAATTAAGGCAAAAACTTAAAAACAATTAAGGGAAAACTATTTTAAACTAAAACGCAAAACGGGAATCCTAAAAACGCAACTAAAAACTAGCTAAGGCAAATATTAACCCTAAAAATTTAAACTTAGTTTCTAAACCTTTCAAATGACAAAAGAAAATTTTCTAAAAAGTTTTTAGATTTTTTTGGCTTTTTAATGATTTTTTATGAATTAAAACCTATTTAATCTATTTAGAATTCTAGAAAATGAAAAATTAATTCCTAAAAATTCCAAAAAATGAATTTCTACTTTAGAAAAGTCTAAAATATGATAAAAACTCAAAAAAAAAATTCACTACTTTTTATCAAAAAAGTCATTCTACTTGTTTGGTCTTATTTCTTCAGCAGTTACAGGCCCTGAGGGAGGCATCATATGATTAACTGAAAGTACCAAACTCGTATTTAACAATGATTTCGTTTTTAAGCTTGGTTTGGGGCAGGTGAAAAATCAAGGACGATGAATTTATCCTTTTTAGTATCTTTTGCTCCGTGAAGTTATGAATAAATGCATAAAAATGGTAAAGCGGTGTGCTTTTCAAAACAAGTGATTTCTTAATCCCCTTAGATGAACACTTTGCTACTTTTCGAGGTAATTAGTCTAAAGAAGGGATTGAAATTTTTGGTTCTCTAAGTTTGTATTTATGACATTGCGTGAGGACACGGCAATATCTTAGTATGGGGGATTTTGGTATGTGTTAATTTACACATACCTTTTATCTAATTAATTAAGCTAAAAAGACAAAAAATGACCAAAATCAGATAAAAATGCATTGTATTTGCTTGTTTTTGTGTTTGTGTATGTGCAGGTAACGGATATCAAGAAAAGGACAAAATAAAGACAAAACTGGACAAAACCGGGCACGGGATTGAAAGAGCGCGAAAATACCGAAGTCGAAGGCATACCCATCTTCTATGGACCAACCCGGACCCATTTTAGTGGGTTGGGTCAGCCCATTTAAACCTTAAGCCTAAAGTATAACAAGTCCAAATTCATATAACTTCAATCCATAACCCTTTTTCCTGGCCCATAACCAAGCCCAATCCACTTTTATAAAACACAGGGTCAAACACCCGGTCAAATAGAAGAAGTATTGTACATCTTTTTCACCGCCACTTTCCCTCCCATTTCATTTTCACCAAACATAACACCAGGGTAAATCATCTCAATCACCCACGTACTCCCGTCCTTCTAGAAGCTAGAAACTGACACGTCTGACACTCAGGAGTCCACGCTGGCGATCCTAAAGAATATGATTGGAGGATGTGACGTGCACTCAAATTAAGGGCTGTGATCATTGGATTTAGAGTTGGTTATGATTGGATGGTCAGGATTAGAGATTGGGGAGCGTCCAAAGGGCTAGAAGCTTCATCTCGTGCCTATATAAAGAGCCTCTCACACGCAGAGTTGATCATCTAGGGTAGAAAAAAAAAAAAAAAAAAATACTTATTTAGTGTAATTTAGCTTATTGTAACTTTTCAGCTTTTTTGTCCTTTAATTTTGATGTAATTTCCTTTCTAAAGTTTGTAATTCACTTTTGAAATCAATAAAAGTCTGTTTACATTTTATTCATGTCTCGATTCAAGTTTTCTTCAATACAAATATGGTTTGATTAAGCTCACTACTACTCTAATAAGCTCAACAAGTTTTCCTAATCACTAATAAGCCAGCTTAAATACTCAGTTAAGCTCTCAAAGCTTAACTGAGCTTATTAATACTCAAAACCACCCCCAAATATACCTCAGCTTATTGGAAGGGAAGCCAAACTTGAGGGCTTTCCAAACCTCACCACTTAACCAAGTGATGATAGCTGGAGCTTTGAAGATCAGCTCCTGGAGCATTATATAAGCTTTGTTTGTGCAAAGGCTTTTGTAATTCTTATTTTCCATTTTTAAGCTTAATTTTGCATTTTAGTTTATTTCAGCTTTCTGTTAGCTTATTATTAGTTAGATTAGCTTATTACTGCTTATTATAGTTATTTTGTTTGCTAATGTGCTCAATATAGTTTAATCTCAATTGTCCAAGTTTTGTATAAATAGTTTTTAAAATCCAAAAATATTAGCATAATCTATTAGCTTATAGATGTAGCTTATTTGATTATTGGAATTTGCTCAATTGGTCTTTTATAAACTTGTCACAATCTGGTATAGCTTATCTAAGCTTTAGATCTAAGTGTTATAAGCTAAAAATGATTTTTAGCTTTCTAAAGGGGTGTTTGGCACAAGACATCACTAACTTGAGTTAGTGCTGTCAGGAGCCTTGTAGTTCTTTAGATCAAGTTTAATTATCATTTTGAAGGTTATAAGACAAGTTTTTTTAAGGTTTTGTTAGACTAAACCAAGTTTTAATAAGTTTGTGTGTTGATTGCTTGAATATGAGTTCATTAGCTCAGATTCATAGCATTTTGTGCTTAATTCTTTTCCAAGTAGACATTGTTGGTCATTTGCTTTTGTTTTGGTGTTTAAATGATGTAGAAAACAAGTTTTTAAGGTTTGCATAATTGGAGTTGAGTTATGGTTAAAACTTTGGTCAAGTGCATCAGATAGTAAAACTGCTTTTAACCTTTTTCAATCCAAAAATTTAGTTAGTATATGTAACGCCCCGACCCAAAAGGGTAGAAGTATTACAAATATGGTGTGACATCAAAAGCATACATAATCATAACACAAGCATAAACAGCGGAAGTCTTAAATAAATAACCAAAGGATAATAAGTCAACACGACTTAAGGTACATAAGTTCTCAAAGATAGACATATCCAAACGAAATAACAAATGTCTTGAAAAGAAACAATTCATATATCAAAACTAAGATCTCTAGGGTAAGTCCACACTCAGCACTCATAGCCTGAAAGCAACCCCAGCTCCTAGCTTAGATACCTGCCGCAGGAAAAGAAAGTGCGGCTGAGCTTACAAAGCCCAGTGAACAGATATATATAATCGAACGCAAAAGATAACGGAAAATCAAAGGATACGATACAAGGTGCAAAGGATATCACAAAACATGATCAAAGGAATACAAATATAAGGTAAGATGAATCAGAAAGTCAAATCAAGTGTAAGGTAAGATGAAATCAGAAAATCAAATCAAGTCCAATTACCAAGCCCAAACAAATCATATCATAGTAACCATGGAGTCGCGAGCTCCAATGTGAAAGACTGTATTGTCAACCCAAACATCAGTCACCAAATATCCAAATATCATAATGTCATAACCATCGAATCAGAATAAAATCTAGGATGCATCCATACGCCACCATAAACAAATAATAATCTTTAATAAGTGCACAAAAAATATCACAAATGGGGGTACGGCGTGGTAAAATTCACTCCTCACACATGAGTCATGCCAAAGGTGCATCAATGACAACGGCCATAGTTTACTTTCATGGCTTTGAAACAAATAGTCGGCTTGTTTCTCAACTAAGGTTCAAAGCAAAGTCATATCAAAGT
The DNA here is from genome assembly GCA_026074375.1 of Tanacetum coccineum. Lineage (NCBI taxonomy): Eukaryota > Viridiplantae > Streptophyta > Magnoliopsida > Asterales > Asteraceae > Tanacetum > Tanacetum coccineum. Next base: position 12,582 of record BQNB010155805.1, read on the forward strand.
TCATTTCAAGGAATCAAAGTAAATGTTACAATTGCCAAAGGTTTCAAAAATCAAATGATTCAAATATCAAAGAGTACATAGCTGGGTTCAAATGAACATAAAGACAGAACATATAAGAAACCAAATAAAAGGCCAGAGCAAAATTAGCAAATCACATAATAATCAAATATAGAGATAATTTGTCAATGAAAAACCTTAAACGATAAAGTCAGAAAAGCTGAACCTTATACCCGCAAAGCAAAGCCATAACCAAAGCAAACACCACATGAATATCACATCACTCCCTCCATGACCGAACCTAAAGAAATGATTGGAAATTCGAATTACAACCATTCATTTAAGTTATACTTTCTATTTTTAGAAACTTTCCATTTTTAGTAACTTTCCATTTTTAGTAACTTTCCATTTTTAGTAACTTTCCATTTTTAGTAACTTTCCATTTTTAGTAAGTTTCCAAAATTAGTAATATTCATCATTTGAGATTCTATTAAGTATTTTGAATAGCTTAGGGACTTAACATGTCAACCTTACAAGTTTAGGGTTAAATATGACAACTTTCCATATTTTAGGGTTTAATATGCAAAATCAACAATTTTCAAGGTTAAAAGGTAAATATCAAAGTTTCACATTTTATTCAGATTATACCTTCCATTTTCTGTATTTTACAAGTCAAATCCCTTAATAAACAGTAATTTACATATTTAGTCCTTTTTGTTTATTAATTATTTAAACATTATCTTTAATTATCCATAATTACAAAACAAGCCCTTATAGATTCAAATATGACAAAATCATACTTTATACATTAAATACTAACCAAACCTTCCACTTTTCAGAATTTACAATTTCAGTCCCTCATTTTTAATTAATTAACTTCTAATTACTTATTATATGTAATTAACCATTTTAATCCAAAATAATATCAATATGACATTTTATACCCCCCAAATTATTTTATACAGAATATACTAAGTATAATAACATGTATAAAACAGACCCCATAGTTTCAGAATTTACAAAACAAGTCCTTATACTTTAAATATCAAAATCGGCTAACTAATAAATCACTAAAACCCTAATTAAATTTTCCCAATCACAACCACAATTATTACCCAATCATTAGAATTTATTGCACCTGGAAAAATTATTAAAACCCTAACCCTAATTCATTTTATCACTTTTCTTTCCTTTTCTTCTTTATTCGAAAATCGGCAAACAAAGGAAAATCCTAAACAATTATTTAGAATCTTTCTTAAATTTTTCCAACAATTTATCTGAGTTATATATGATATGAACAACCCTATAAAAATATAAAATCAAATGTACAAATAGTTTTTAAGCCGATTTCATAATTAACTAAAAATTAGGGTTTCTAATATGTTTTAATTATTTCGAGCAATATAAAATGCATGAACATTTTTCCCAGGTATATTATGGATTATAATGATGATAAATGAGATACAAAAATACCTTTGATGATTCTTGATGATTTAATGAATTATTGAACCCGGTTGCTTAATTCGAACCCAAAACAAATACCACAATCGAACCAAGCACTTTACAATCTTCCCACTATTTTTACCACAATCCTTGACCTTCAAATCACCCTATAAAAATCGTGCAAGCCCTGGAAATATTTTTATGCCGCCACTTTGATTTTTTTAGGGTTCGGTGTATTATGTTTTAGGGATTTAACAATTTAAAAATGCACAAATGAATTATACTAGGTATTGGCCTAGTTTTGAGGCTTTCAAAAGTGAATAATCAGATTTTAAAACTTGCAATATTTATTTTGTATTTATCCTTATTTATTTTATTTAATTTGTATTATATAAATAAATAACTATTAATAATTTCGGCAAAATACATATATATAAGTAATAATTATTTTTCTTGCATAATATAAGATATTTTAATCTTACAAAAATATCATAATTGTCACATGTTGTATTTTTATAATTTCTAGAATTAAAATGAACTTTATTTAAGCTTTTATGGAATTTTCTTGCATTAGGGGTATTTTGGTAATTTTACACTTGTTGAGATTTTTAGGTTTTACAACTTCTTCCCCTCTAAAAAAAAATTTCGTCCTCGAAAATTGAAATGAACCGGAATGAAAACGAAATGAGAACGAAACGAAAACATACCGAACTAGACAAAGAAATGAGGATAACTAGCTCGCATAGACTCTTCGGTCTCCCAGGTAGCCTCACGCTCTGGGTGATTCTTCCAAAGAATCTTCACAAAAGGAATAACTTTGTTTCTCATGACTCTCTCTTGACGATCCAGAATGGATTCAGGTTCCTCGGACAAAGACATATCAGGCTGAATCTGATCAAAAGGATAAGATGCGACATGCAATGGATGATAATGGTATCCCCTCAAAAGAGATACATGAAAGACATCGTGAACGTGCGATAACTGCGGAGGAAGAGCCAGACGATACAAAACCTCTCTAATACGTTCCAAAATCTCAAACGGACCGATAAATCGAGGACTGAGCTTGCCCTTGATCCCAAAACGTTTAACTCCTCTGAATGGCGAAACCTTCAGAAATACACGATCTCCAACTTGAATCTCTAAGTCACATCGATGCTTATCAGCATAACTCTTCTGTCGCGATCTAGCCTCTTTCAATTTCTCCTTAGCAACAGCCATTTTCTCATTAGTAATCTCGATGAGCTCCGGACCTTCAATCAAACACTCACCTACTTCATCCCAGCAAATAGGTGCTCGACATTTTCTACCATACAAAAGCTCGAAAGG
>BQNB010155806.1:0-11163 GCA_026074375.1 Tanacetum coccineum
CCGAGTAGATTTTCGTGTGAAGTCTTGCTTGCTTGTTATTTGATTCTAGTATTTAGATGTTTTGGATTAAGTTTGGATTATGGACCCCTGTGAGGGCATTTTAATAATTGTAAGAGATTGTGGATCTTTTGGGACATCACTCGAGGTTGTTCGATGTTGATGGTCTTCATAACACTTGAAGTTTTTGCAATGTAGTTTTCTCTATTTTGTATCTTGTGTTATGATTGATCATTATGTTGCATTCCCTAGTTTCCGCCATTGTCGGGGTGTGACGGATTAATCCTAGAAATTTATCAATTAAACATGTTCCCCCATCTAAATCCATAGTACTAATCATTGCGATCTCGAATGATATACCAGGCCAAGTTCTAAAGTCCACTACATCACCGACACACTCATAATTTTGTAGAATTTTTAGTAAGCAATCGGAAATGAAATAGGCTTAATTCTCACATATATATCAAGGGTTATAGTGAGCAAGATAATGTAACTAGTGATTTTTATAAAAGTCATGCTAATTTTTTTTTTAATTTGGCTTATTTTTAAGCACTTTTAAGCACGTAGCATGTTATTTTGTAAAAAAGAAGACAAGTACGTTCTAATTTTCCATCCCCCACTTAAATTATACAACGTCCTCGTTGTATAGATAAAACAATAAATAATAAGGGAAAATAGAATTAGAACGGAAAACTCTCTGATGTTTTGCTCGTGATAATTCTCCAAGATGAGTTCTTGAGCAAAAAGTGTGTTGACTAGGGATTCAGAATGCCCGGATAAGTTCAACACATGTCTTTTTTAGATTATACCATATCATAGTTTCAACAAGGTCCTGCATAAAAGATTAGAAGAGAATTAATCCTTGTTCAATCCTCTACAAATTAAACACACACTTGTACATGGATCAATACGCCGTATCCCAAACCCTAGGTGTAACAACCCGAGTTTCAGGTCAACGTCTACCCTTAGACTAAGATAGTTATTTTTAATTACGTAAATAATTATAGTCGTTATGTTATATGTGGTTGATTAAAATTTCTATTTATTGGTAAATTTTATTCCGTGATTTAGTTTTTATTTGTTTTTAGCATTTAAGAAAGTCAGAAAAATATATTTTATTGCTCCGAGAGCGTAAATATGTTAATTTTGTATTTTTCGTCATTTCCCCGAGTTTTTGTAAAAACTGTGTTTAAAGGTCGTGATTTATAAGGTTTAACGTTTTAATAAAGGTTTTAAACTATATTTAGTGGGACGGATTTAAAATATTTATAAACGTGGTGTGACTCGAGTTTTTGGCCGAATGTTATTTATAAAAAGGATGACTTGTACTAATTTTAAAAGAGATGGAGTATAGAGGGACTAGTTTTTCCAATATATCAAAGTCTAATTCTATAAATAGGCACTTATACTTCTCATTTTACTCTTTTATAAAAAATTTCATTTTCTTGCTCCTCCTCTCCCTTGTTGCCGTTCGAAAACACACACACACAAATCATTGTCAAAAATTTGTTACTTACATGCATTTAAATCCGATTATACCATAGTAATCCTTGTTCAATCCTCTACAAATCCCACTAAAGAAACCTCACATGCAATGAGTATTTAAGAAGTTGGGTTTTGGGTCAATTTCTATTGATTTGGTGTATAAGGAAGTGTTTCTAGTTGGTAGATTATTGTTATATTAAAGTGGTTTGGTTTGAAAAGGTTGTTTGATTTGGTCCTTGTGTTCGTCCATACGGTTTGGTCAAGGGGAAGCAAAGTCGAGTCTTGTTATTGCTTTATGAGTATTTACTTGTGTTTATGTGTTGATAAATTAAGTGGTTATTACATGTATGCAATTGTAGCTAGTTGATTCAAGTGCAAAATGGGTTTGAAAGTGTTACAGGTATAAACATGAGTTTGATAGTTTTAGTACATGTTTTTAGGCTAGTTAAACATGTTGGAATGGTTGGATTTTGGTAAAAATGAGTTTTGTGGACTTTGTGTTGACTTTTGTTGACCAGAAAGTTTGACTTGACCATAGCGTATCGAGAAATTTTTGAAATCTAAATTAGACTTTTGATTATGATAAAGGATGTTCTAATGTCCGTTTTGATAAAAGGTGTGCCTTGTAACTCCTAAAAACAAAGATTTTACGACCGAGTAAAGTTTGAGTTATTTTTGGGTAAAAAGTCAACTACAAAGTTTGAATTTTGAAAGTCAAACTTGCGTATACTTTTGAATATAGTTTATAACAAGTAAAGGATTCGTAATGTTGGTTAAACTAAGGTGAAATGATAAGTTTGGGTTATATTATCTTTACTTTCAGCAAACTTTCTAAAAATGAAAACTTTATTGAAAACGTTGTGATATTGTTAAGTAAGTCAAAGCGAAATATTTTGCGTCGCACTTAGAAATTCTAGTATATGTTTGTGTATACGTAATAGTGATATGTAACACCCCCAAAATTTGGGTCGCAGCGGAATATGTTTCCGGGAGCGTTACTTCATAATACCATTGCACAAGTCATGAGAGAACGACCTCTAAGTGTCGTTTGAAAAGTATTCTTGGATTGTTTAGACTCCATTGCACATCAAATGAGCTAAGCATCTAATTCACCTGAGAAAAACATGCTTAAAAGTGTCAACATTAAAGTTGGTGAATTCATAGGTTTTTGTACAAATAACTGTAAATCCCAAAAACTATATATATAGGTTTACTGTGTTCCAAGTTTCGCCCATACAAGACTTGCAACGCATAAGCCTACGTATATAGGTTTCCTTAAAATATATATAATCCCAAATTGTTTCCAAGTATATGTTGTAATGAGCACAATATCCCAAAATGTTTCAAGTATATATTGTAATGAGCACAATATCCCAAAATGTTTCAAGTATATATTGTAATAAGCACAATATCCCAAAATGTTTCAAGTATATATTGTAATGAGCACAATATCCCAAAATGTTTCAAGTATATATTGTAATGAGCACAATATCCCAAAATGTTTCAAGTATATATTGTAATGAGCACAATATCCCAAAATGTTTCAAGTATATATTGTAATGAGCACAATATCCCAAAATGTTTCAAGTATATATTGTAATGAGCACAGTATCCTAAAATATTTCAAGTATATATTGTAATGAGCACAATATCCCAAAATGTTTCAAGTATATATTGTAATGAGCACAATATCCCAAAATGTTTCAAGTATATATTGTAATGAGCACAATATCTCAAAATGTTTCCAAGTTTGATTTGTCACTTTATTCAAGGCAACGTAAATATTCATATGAGTATAAAACAATGATTACTATTACTCTAAGTTCATGGAACTGCTACGTAGACTCATTATAAGTATGCCACTTTATTCAAGGCACCGTAAGGTTCAGATTCATCAGTATGTCGTGTTGTGCTCCGACAATGTTATAACGTTCGTTAGTTCGATCTCGAACTAGTGATAGCTAATCACCCGAACGGGAGTAGTCAACCCCCAATAGGTCTATTTCATAACACTCGCATTTACCCTCTAGGTAATTAACAGTTCAATCCACTTAAGCTAATCCGTAATCATTCGGGATAACAGTAAAGTAAAGTTCTTGTTTTCTAAAGAAGGTGAAACAAGCAAGGTCATCTCGTCCCGAGATAATTAAATAAGTACGTTAACCAAATTGTAAATGAGTTGAAAATACACAAATAATGAGTTTGAATCAATCTTGAAATTTAATTTGAACCAAGCATGTTCTTACCCCAAAATATATAAAAATTCCTGGTAGGGTATTAGTTACTCCTGGTTTGTGTTTGTGTTACTATGGTCGTGTTTATTATCCACTCGGTAGTGGATTAGTTATCCTGGTAGTGTTATTACTATGGTAGTGTATTAGTTACTACTAGGTAGTTTTTTACTACTGGTAGTGTTGTAGTTACTCCTAGGTTAGTGTTAATACTACTGGTAGGTTGTAGTTACTTCATCGGTAGTGTTATTGCTATGGTAGTGTATTAGTTTACTCCTGGTAGTTGTTATTTTACTGGTGTGTATTGTTACTCTTTGGTAGTGTTAGTACTACTGGTAGTGTATTTAGTTACTCATGGTAGTTTTTGTTTATTTTCTAAGTCTGACCCGACTATAATGAACCAATAAATACATTTTCTGAATCGAGTTCTAAAGAGATTTATGCGAAAACGATATTTTTGAACAATTTTCCTGTTCTGTCCGTGAACCCGAAACTCGACCGAAATGGTGTGAAAAAAAAAGCACTCGCATCAGATTCTGTATGCAGGTTATTAATTTTCAAAAAAGCAGGATTTTGCCCACGCCTTACGACCGTTATTATCACTCGCTTTTAGACTTTTAAAAACCTCGCAGAGAAGTATTTTGACCTTCCGAAGCTTTCATGTTTCGGCCGAAGGCCTAAACGGACTCGAAAGTGCCGGCAAAATACCATCTTAAAACTCCTGACAGATACCCACTAACTTAACAATTGCTGGTTTTTTTTTGTACCTCGAATATATTCCTAGTTTTTGCTCTAACTTTTTAGTTAATTAAATCACGTTTGACAAGTTTCTTACCATTTTCTCGAATCGTTCCCCGTTAATCATACTACTTTATTAAAAATATAAAAATAATGTGTTATTTATACGAGATTTTGGACTGAATCTTTGAGTGACCTTGTTGAATCCATTTTTACCTTGCTTTTTATACCTTACTACTTTGGTCAGTTAATCATTTTTACACCAATTAATATGGTATATTACTTTCTCCATACCTTTTCTTTTAACATGATATTAGTAAATCTAAACATATATAATGTGTGCAAAATGATCATTACAAGTAAAAACTCCCATTTACATGTTTCGTTAAAAATCCTTCATGGTTGGTTCAAGCTACCAAATAGAACTAACATATGCATTAAAAATGATATTGGATAAGATCATAAGGGTTTCTAGTTGACCTTATGGTGTATGATGATGATGTCCAATATAAGCTAATAACCCTTGTTTAGATAAAAATCCAAAGCTTGCACAAAAAAAAAAACCTTGTTTTCTTAAATAAACCCTAGCTTCCTTTTACTTGATAATCCACTTGAATATGGTTAAACCGTTGCTTGGAAATATCTTAGAAATGTTTAGATTTGATGTGTATAGGTGGCGTATAGGTTGTTTTAAATTTGGTATGGTTTGGTTGTGTGCTTGTTTAAGCGTTGGGCTTTTAAGGAGCTAAGGGGGAGGACAGTTGTGTGAAAAAATTTTATAAGTGTTTTGTGGTATGATGGTAACTAAAGTGTTATCTTGCACATATACGGGTTTCAATGGAGTCAAAATTTTTTGCAATAGTTGGGTCAAGAGACAAAGAGTGGGTTAGGGAAGACTCTTGTTTGGTTCTTTTAGTCAATAGGAAACGTTGGTATCGACCTATGTTTATTGGATATAGGATGTACAAAGATTCTAGGAAGATTTTCTCTTATATTTATTTGTAATATTGCTATTATTTCGTCCCTTGTATGATATTATGTATGTTTTGTAAATTTTATGTATTGGGTATAAAAGTGGGTATTTGTTGAAGCGTAGAAAAGTTTTGGCGGTTCCGGGTATGCCTAAACTTAATTTATAGCGAAACGTAAACACTTTACGCAAACGATAAAAAATAAAATATACAAAGACCTTACTTTATTCTCAAAATAAATTTATTTATTACTTGCTGTTGTAAACATCCTTAATTATTTGATGTCCGTTGATATTTGAACGCTATTTGTTAGCTTACGCTGATTAGCTTAACATTTACGATTTTAAACAAACGCGTACAATACTAAAAGATACATTGCGGATTTATTGACGACGTTAATAACCCTAAAACACGGGGTGTTATATGATATATATGTATAAATATATACATATATGTATAAATATATACATATATGTATAAATATATACATATATGTATAAATATATACATATATGTATAAATATATACATATATGTATATATATATACATATATGTATATATATATATATATATATATATACACGTATGTATGTAAGTATGCAATATATGATATGTTATACTTTTAGTCACGTGCCGCTATATATGTACTATATAGGCCGCGGTCGAGATGTGAGCTTGTTGAATGATAGATTGATTTGGATCATTTGATTAAGGTGAGTTCATAGCCTCGCATTAAATTCTTTTAAATGTTTTTAAACCCGCAAGGGGGATACATGTTTGTTTTATAAATCGAACACATATGATTTTATGGTATGCTGGACCCGATTATGAGATTGTTTCCGCATAAGTTGCTATTGTCGAAGTCTCTTATTTCATGAACCGTTAATTTCCTTGTTGTGAGGTAAACGCTAATGCATTAAATAGATTTATTAGGTTTGACAACCCTGTCCGGAGTTTGAATCCTTGTGACCACCCTGTTAAACGGACATTTTGTTATTTGAAATTAGTAGGTATATAACAATAATACCTTGTTTAGGGCACCTTTTAGCATATGAAATACCATATGTTTTGTTAACGTTCAGTGTCATGAGCTTATTGTGTGAAAGAAAAGAAGTTGCTATACATTGCATTTGTTGCTTTGTTTTCCCGAGAACTAATAATGTGTTCAAAGGTTTTTACTTATTGATTAATTTAAACTATATGAATTTTACTCAACTTTGTTGTTGACATTTTAAACATGTTTTATCCCAGGTAACCAAGGCTGAAGGTAACGATGACATGGAGGTGTCGTGCGTGTGGTGATGGATTTTATGGAAAGGCTTCTTGTGTGTTCCGGTCTTTCAAAAAAAATATCTCATGTGGTGTTTAAAACAGTGTCTTTTATTTGAAAACAATTTGTTTTTCATGGTTTGTAATAGACGGTGGTTATGTTTCTGTGGGACATAAACGCACACTTTTAACTCCTGATATTCATGGAACAACATGTTTGGTAAAAACGTCTTATTTGAGTCATTTTCTATTATCGTGGTGACGGATGCTATTTAGTAACACCAAATTGCTAATTTCCGCTGCGTAATCCGATGCCCCTCGGGGCGGGTGTTACAGATTGGTATCAAGAGTTTTGGTTGTAGAGAACTAGGTTATTTTCAAAACTTGGATTGTAGTCATTTTAGATTTCAAAGTAATGTCAAGAGTCTAAGATTGTAAAGAACTAGGTCGAGTCTTTTGAAAAACCTAAACTATGACGCTTCTACACGTACGCCGATACTCCTCATTGCCATTAGTTACATGTAATGTACATTTATTAATTGTTACGTGTAAATATATTTATGTATGTATTATATGCGTGATTGGTTAAGTATGGATATTTATGCATGTGTTGGATGCATAAAGTATTATGTATTGGTGCATTTGTGCATGTGTTGTATCTACAATTATGTATGTTTGAAATATAACTAAGATATATGCGTATCGAAAATGTCGCAAATTGTAAATTTTTGTTTGTTGCGCTTTTATGCGAACTGTTATTTTGATAATAGTGTTCTGATAATAATAAGAAGTGATACGCTATTAAGTATGTATTATATGATATTTTCTAGATTATCATGGTGAATGTGATTCCTTCTGATCATGATCACGATGTACCCGTTGTTGAGCCGAATCAACATGATGATGCTCCTGTTGTTCTTGAACCTGTCTCAAAAGATGAAGACGAAGACCCGGAAGAAGACGAATTTGAGGAAGAAGAAGATCCTCAATAAGATGAAGATGATATGGAGATCGACATTGAGGAAGATGAGAATGAGCCAGAGTTGACATATCTTTACGAAGAGGTGGATCCTCTTAATCCCCTGCTGCCTGCTTCTGAGTCTGAACCTGATAATGAGATTGTGGTTGAGAATCCAATTGAGCATGAGGATGAGATTGTTCCTGTTAGTGTCTCTGAGGTAGGTGAATCGTCTACTCCCGCTATTCCTCGAGAGGATGGTGATAGGTTGCTACCTGGCTTCATGAGACGGGACATTGACTCTCTTTTTATTCGAGTGGTCAATTTTTCGAGATGATTGTATGGTCGCGAGACGGCGTATGCATTGGTCGAGAAGAAAGGAGAGGCAAAGGATAGGTTTTATGTTAAGTTAATTTTGGATTTGGGTAATGAAGTACGTTCTAGTGTGGAACAAGGAACTGCAGCAATGGAAAAGTTGGTTGAGAAGCTCGAGAATGTTGAAGAAAAAGCTGAGTGTAAGAAACTGAAGAATGAACTTGAAAAAGAAAGGTTGAGCAACACATTCCTTCGTATGCAGAATGAACGAGTTGAGAGAGATCTCTATTGGACTAGAGTTCGAGCTCATGAGTTCTATCAAGAGATGATTCGTAGGTGATTTATGTTTGAATAAAGACCGAATGAAGCTATTGATGTTCCGATTGAAGATCAGAAGAGTCCTTTGTCTGAGCCGCGAGGATCTCCTCCTGATGTGTATTAGTTTAGTTTCAATTCTAGTTTCTTTTGTTGTGTAATCACTAAACCGAGTCCTCAGTTAGTAGAACTAGTACTATTGGTTGTAACGATTTGTATCATTTTATGAAACAATGCAACTATGTATTAACTCTTTATGATGAAAAATGAATGAATATCTTTTAATTACTACTTGATGTTGTGTGGCTATTGTTTTGGTTAATTTGTCATTTGTTGGGATCTGAGATTTGATGATTACAAAACTAAATATGCAAGAGTAAAGAAAGATGAAACAACAAGGACTTAATGTAAAATATTAAGTTAGCTTCCTATGTAAGCTAGGGTTTTCTTGTAACCTCCCTCTATTATATAAAGAGGGTAGGCGTCTGGTTTAGAATATATATCCATAGAAAACTAGAGCTCTCCCAATGAGAGTCTAGATAGTTAGATAGCAAGTCAACTGATGATATTCGAATAGTACACCATAGTTAGTTGGTGTAGCCCTAAATTATAGTTGAGGTAATAGGGAAACGTTCAATAAAGAAAACCTTGTGATAACTTTGATTGTGTTCTTTATTATTCCGCTGTGTTTTATCAATCATTGTTATTGTTCATCCTAGATATATAAGATCTAATCAATCTTGAGTTATAAACGATCTTATCAATTGGTATCAGAGCAGGTTGCTCTTGATATCTAGGATCTACAAGGTTTTTGAAGAAACCCTAAAAACCCTATTTTTCAAGAAATCGATTTTTGGTTAAAGTTTTATGGGGTTTTGGAGTTTAATTGATATAACAGTGTTTATGATCGTCCTCTCTACCTGTTTAGGTATGCAATACAATTGTAAATATTTATTTAGGTTTCTTTTGATCCGTTGTGTTCTAAATTGTTCAAACCCTAGTCAATTAGGGTTTATGCATCTTTCTGATTCGAATCTGGTTGATTGTTTTTGGTGATGAATCCGGCTTCTATGGTATGTAATTCTTGATCATCGTCATGTTATCAAGATCTTTAAAAGGTGTCGTAGGTGGTTGTGGCAATGATGAATTCAAGAAAACCCTTTCTATGATTTTTAATACTCTTGAAAGCTTATATCTGATTCGTTGTTGATTTTGTTCGTTGATGGATTGGTCTCCTCAATTTAACGACTTCCTTGTTAGGGTTTCATGTGATGATGACGTTGGAGATGTGAATATTGTGGAGCCCATGTTGGTGAAGGTTATATTTAAGGAGACAACTGAATCTGTTATTAAGAAAGAAGATATGGCCAAGAGAAAGATGATGAATTCATGTGTTTATATTTGGCAGATATATGTATGTATACATGGAAGTGTTGTTAAAGGAAGTTTTCTTTAAGAGGTATGGGGCTTTTGATATCGGTGTATTGCTTGCATTTGGCTCAGTGATGTAGGGCCCTCTTAAAGATGCATAGCATTCTATTTAGTGTGGTGGTACGTGGGGGAACATTTACATGTTATATCTTATAAAGACTTGTGGATTCATGATGAGTGATGTTTGCTTGGAATTACTTGTATGTTCGATTTTTATTATTACATGAGCTTTTATTATTAATTCTGTCAAAGGTGTTGTGGGACATTGTGTGAATCTCGAAACCCTACTTTCTGTTGATATAATTATAAATTCTTGAGGGTTTCAATGTATGTGGTGGATGTGTCGACGTGATGATTATGAACAACAACAGCAAGATGACATGGACATCAGGGGTTTCATATGGAGAATATGAGAAAAGAAAGTATATACGCTTCCTACAAAAGTTTGAGCATTAAAGGATTTTGTGACACCTTCTTGTTGGTAATGATGTCGCTAAAAAGTATTGGAGGAAGGAGCTCAAAGGTATTAATAATGCTGTATACACGTGAATGTTAATACTGCTTTTGTTATTATTAATACTGCTGGCTTATTTTAGTACTGCCATATATAGTATTTAGTGCTAATTTATACATGTTGATTGTTACTGTTCGCACATGGGTTCAAATGCAAGATATTATTAATACAGTTGAGGCGTAGAACGAGGGAGAATAGTGAGGATAAACTTTTGTTACTACTGTTGCTCATAAAAAGATATATTAATACTGTTCGTGCATACGTGAAGATGTTTACACATGGAAGTTAACTACTGTTCGAGTAACTATTGTGCAAAGTAAAAAGATGGTACTGTTGCTGCATAGTGCTGCGAATACTAATGGATTTTAGTGCTGCCAATGGTGATGACAGAAGTAGCTAATGGGCTTCAAAGTTTATGAGTATTATATTGGGCTTTAAGGTGCTGCTGAGTAGATGGCAAAAAGAGAAAATCAATACTGTTCACGTTTGTTAAGCAGTTTGTTATTTAAAGAAGTGTTGTTCGTTTGTTATGGTATTATGCTCAAAAGGATTAATGCTGCTTTGAGTTTTTGCTACTGTTCAAATTTAGTACTGCTCGATGGGAGTTTGTATTGTTTAGTTACGTCCGACAATGCAGTTTGTACTGCTAGGCTTGTCAGATATCGGACAGTACTTGGTTTTTGGATGGATTTGGATCTCGGATGGAACTGTTTTTCACAACAGTTTCTTATTATGGCTCATTTTTAGAGATTTATTGAAGATGTGATTACGAAGACGATTGATTATCACTTGTTTGATGTTGTAGTTGGGTTTCACAGGTGCGTGTCTTATCATATCTTAAAGTATAGTTTTGTAGGCTATGACTTTAAAGATAACTTGTTCGTGTTTAAATGGTGTGACGAAGACTTGTCAGAATCTAGCAAAGGTGTGTGATTTTT
>BQNB010155808.1:0-15347 GCA_026074375.1 Tanacetum coccineum
AAAAAAAAACTATTCGGGCTGGCCCAAAATGGGAGCCCGTTACTGTAGCTAAGGGCCCACAGTCAAAACGACTGCGTTTATTTCACCGAATGTGTATATTTATAATAGTTCTACTAAATATTACAGACATAAAGCTTCCATACAAACAACTACTTCTTCTATGGAAAAAACCTCTTGATAGCTCTTGAAAGATCCGTAGACAATCTGAATGGAACACCCAAAATAAATATTTTAACAAGACATCAAAGGCACTAGAAATACTTACTTGCAACTAATTTAAATAGAGTTTTACGCTCCATCTAACAAACAAGAAAATCATCAAAGATAAAAAAAAAATACTGAAATAGAAAAAGAAAAGAGGAAATGGGCTTAGTTATGTGTGGTTCTAAACTACTCGTATATAATAGTTCAAAGATTGTTTGCTACTTACATGAAGATTATCCCGCAATTAAACAAAATAGTAGTCCGTAAACATTGGACATAAATCTAAATATACAACGTCAATGAGGGAAAGCATATCGTGCACTCATACCATGATACAACTCATACCCTTGACCAATTAGTCCTAAAAATGTGAGCTAATAAGTTCGATATTAAGCAGAATCATAGTATTGAAGTTATGATATGTGGTAGCAATCATAAAAAGATACCCACTAGGAACCACAATAAATCAAATAAGTCACATGGTGCTTGAAATCCTATACAACTTAAACCAAGATACAAAAGAAACAATTAATGTTGAAAACAAAATATATATGCACCATCATCACTGAACCAATCAAATAATCCTAAAATAAAATCTATAATCCTAAACTATCTCGATTTATAATTGACTAATTTACATGGTTCAAATTTTCAACTATTACACAATAATAAAAATCATAAAAACAGATCTACACGACATCTGGAGGCTACAAAGGAAAGAAATGATTATCATCAAAAGAGAAAAAAGGGAAGAGGGGCGTGATGGGCTGCAATGAACCAGTATGGAGGGGTTATTGAGAAATTGGCTGATGTTAATGAATAAAGATTAGGTTTGAGGCATTTAAAACTAAATATTTTAAGGATCTTTGAAATTGAAAATTTTCAACGTCGAGGGAATCCAAAATGACCCGCCCATACTTTTTAATTGAGAATTGGTGGCACAACTAGGAAATAACAAAAATATAAAAATATCTAGTGACATAAAATTTATATTTGACACAATATGTCCATACTTTTACAAGCATAACTGTTTTGCGCCATTGTAGCATATGTACAATTATAACACAAGAATTTAAGTGTCACTATATCACCAACTTTTTAGTGGCACAAAAATTGTGTCACTAAGTACATGATATAGTGGCACATATTCTTTTGCCATTAAAATTGTGTGTCATTAAATGGCATTTTTTTGTAGTGATTTCCTAGTTTTCTTGGGAGTTGTTGCTCCTGTTGCAAATGCTATATAAGTGTTATAGGAATTGGAGTTTTGTATCTTCTGATTTATCATCACTGCAGGAATTAATGCTCCATACACTTGATTGTCTTCACTTTTGGCAACAAATTTCAAGGTGCCTAAGACACTATCATCCCTGACTGTACGCATGAACATTTTGTTCCTCATAGAGATGGACTTATCTTTTGAAATGAAGTGTTGAATGACAGCCTTTGTAAATCTGGGATAGGGCATGTTCTCCTGTCTTTTAGCACTAGAGTCTCTATTGTCAATCTAGAACATGAAATCTTCCCAAATTAATTCCACAAAGTCAACATTATTTTTGTAGAACATCCCCCACAGGATTTGTACTCTTGAAAGTCTGATCTTATCAAGAACTGTGGTTTTCCCAGAAAGGCATTTGTTGATGATGGCAGCAAAAGTTCTCCATGGTTGGTGCATGTGGTCTGTATACACCTCAGTAACAGATCTAATATCTTCTTTTGTAGCCAAGTTCCGTGACGAATGAGACAATTTTTTCATCAGAAGGAGGTTCATCAAACTCTTGATTCGGAAGTCTAGGACAGATCTGGAGAATATCTTAAATGACTTCCACATCAATTCTACACCTTTTCTTGACAAGCTTGAACTGGTACGAAGATGAGTCTTTAATCTTGGACATGGTGAACCAAACTATTGTATATAAATTTCCAGGACATCTATAGTGATCAGGAAAGCAGGGAAGCAAGGAGAGAGTGCTAGAGCATCCAGGACGACTTAATAAGTTGGTTCTTTTTGAGTATTTGAGGGATTAATTCTCATGTTGCACTTGCCAATCTTGACTCGATCATCAGGTGCGATCAAAGCATTGTCAAGAGCAGTTTGTTGAGCAACAATAGGATTCATGGTTCTGCTAAGAATTATCCAATACAGTTTATATACAAGCAGATATATATTACTGATTGAGAATTTGGTTCATGTATTTTGATAGTTTTAAGATGCAAGTTATGACTATTAACCAGGGAATTAAGCCTAAATTATTAGGCAAACAGTTATAAAACACAACAAAGATCAATGAACATATATTAGAAAGTCAACTTGAAAAGTCAACTTATTAAAGATTGGTTAAACAGGGTCAAACAAGCAAATTTCGATCCAAGGTCAAACAAAGTCAACCGTAACAAATTATGTATGTTTCGCCTAGACCATATATGTTTCGCCCAGTTATATTCCAATGTATGTTTTGCCTAGTGTAAACAGGATGTATGTTTCGCCTAGACTAAGACTGGATGTATGTTTCGCCTAGAGTAAAGCTGTATGGATGTTTCGCCTAGCAATATGACATGTTTCGACTAGCCTTACTCATAGGTATGTTTCGCGTAGGGTTAACACCCCGTATGTTTCGCCTAGTTATAATACACAAAAATCACAAATTCCATTTTTCAAGCATCTTTGTTAAACTAAACATGATCTTAGCAAACACAAACAACACATGAATCCTTTTATCAAGATTTTACCCAAAAGAACACCACCTTTTTTATTATGTCGAGTATAACGACTCGTTTAACCATGACTATCAAGATTTTGATGTTTTAGCTTCTTATTGTACGCTCTAACACTTATAAGGAGACATTATAACACATATAAACACAAACCCAAGAACATTACCATGTTCTTATCAATTTCCCCAAATTTTTCGACCCAAGAATCATCAATAACTCATTCGAATGTTATCTCCATACAAAACTATTTTAAGTGAGTCACCTACACCCCTAGACAAGCAAAACTCCCAATCAATTTAGGCTTTAACACACATTTGATTTTGAAGAACCCTAACCCGATTTCTAGGGTTTTTGAGCAAAATATTATGTTTTTGACCAATTCTTTTTGATTAGATGTTGTTTAGAATATAAGAAAAAATCTTGTAGTTTACCTTTTGGATTAAAACAAACTATTTATAAGTGTTCTTGATTGAGTCGAGTTTATCAATAGAGAAAAGAAAAATGGGAGTGTTTGTTTGAGTGAATGAAATGAACAGGTGGGGTGGGGAGGGTTATTCAAAATGTTTAAATTTTTTACACTTTTGCCCCTTGTAGTTTCATGGCCCTTTCACTTTTCCTTTTACACTTTTTCTAAGGCTAAAAAAAGTTAAGTAAATTACACCTTAAGTCCCTCTAGTTGTACTAAACTAGTCTAAGCCATGAATTTTGTACTCTTGTCCCTAGAGGTTTAAACAGATAACATATTAAGCCCAAATGAGTTAAAATTAAATAACTCCCCTTTAATTATTAATCTGTTATTGTCCAAAACATTTTCCTTTTATTTATTGATTATCTTTTGAATTTGCAAATGATTTTTGAAGAAGATTATTTGACACTTTATCCCCCTTAAATAATTACTCGTTTTCTATTTAAAGAGCTGTAGTCATTGTTTGAGAGTTCAAATTTCTTTGAAAATCATTTTTTGATGAAACCGAGAGATGATTAAGTTCTTTTTAAATCAACATCATAAAAATAAGATTTCTCTTATTTTAAACAAATAAATGCACTGACACGTACACTTATTATATATAAGAAGCACGTGTGTGTTGCACAGTAAACACAAGCATTTGCAAGATCATTGGTATGTGCTTAATTACACATACCTTTTTCCATTAAAAACGGACCTTAATGACCAAAAACAGACAAAAAACTGCCAAATATATGTTTGTTTTGCATTTGTATTGTGCAGGAAACGGATATTCAGAAAAGGACGAAAAACAAAGCCAAAAACGACAAAACTGAGCACGGAATGGAAAAGTGTGAAAAGACGAAGCAAAATCAAAGCCAAAGAGTCAATCAAGCCAAAAAGTCAACAGAAAAGTCAAATAGTCAAAGTCAAAGTCAACCCCAACATAGTCAAAGTCAACTCTGAGAGACTGAAGCAGAAAATACAACTTGAGGGACCACAAATGCCAAATCCCTAAGTTGTTGCAAGAATAAAAAGACTACAAGGGCTGAATTTGCAAATTACTTAAAATACAAGTAGAGGGGGCAAAACTGCCAAACCCCCATACTAGTATTAACACAAGGACTGACTTTGTAATAATCATATAAGAGTTGAGGGGGCTTTCTTGCCAAACCCTGAAACTCAAATCACCACAAGGACTAATATTGCAACATGAGATATAACCATGAGGGACTAAAGTTGGCAACTACCCAAAACTTTTCCCTGTTACCCACAAACCAAATTTCCCGCCCATTTTAAACCCACCACAAGTCACGGGTGTTCTCCACCCTCTTTTACCCTGCAACCCAATTAAACCTTGGATAAACCTCACCCCTCACCTCACTAAACCCCTCAGCCCTATAAGATTGCCAAGTTGGCAATCCCACCACTCCCCAAGCTTAATTCGATGGCTTAGATTGACCCAAAAGAAGCACAAGTGAATTTGAAGGCTGGGATTGCTTTTGTTATTCATCACACACAACTAACACAACCGGTGGAAGCCCTCACAAAGAAAACACAAGCTGCAAGTTCAAGAAAGGAATAAATCGGCTATAAAAGGACCCCTTTGTAGCTCATCTTATCATCTTAGCTTAATATAGTTTAATTGTCATTTAAATTAAGTCATTTTTAGCTTATTGTACTTTCTCTTTCAGTATTGTACTCTTTTCAAAAGTTTAATGAAAATTGGAGGTATTTAAGTTAAAATTCAATCTTTAAATTCCAAGTGTTAAGTTGTTAAATTGTGTTAAAGTGAGTTCAAAAAGCTTTTAGTATAGCTTATTTATAAGCTCTTTTCATTAAGTAAACTGAAAAAGCTATTTAGTTAAGAAAAAAAAGCAAAAAAAAAATCCACCAAAAATACCACAGCTTATAATTTGGATGATAAGCCGGATATGGATGGGCTTATGGACTCACTAGCTTGTTAAACACAAGCTAGAGCTTTGTTGATTAAGCTCTAATGAGCTATGATAGCCTTGTTTAGAGCTAAGGCTTTGGTAAGTCCTTTTTCTTTCAATTTGAGCTTATTTTTTTTCTGCATTTGCTTATTTTCAGCTTAAGTGTGCTTATTGCTTATTGGAAGGTGCTTATTTATGCTTAATTATCATGTATAACCATTTGTCCTTGAGACCTATAACTTAAATAACCCTAAATAAGTCTTAAAAAGCAAAATTGGAATTTAAAGGGGTGTTTGGGACAAGGGCTAAAATGGGTCGTTTTGGCTCATGCATGGGTTAAGGTCTTTGGGTCAGTTTAGGTTAGCTTAAATTAAGTCTAATTAGTAGTTTGTAATAGTTTTTATAAGATAAATTTCAAAAACCAACCTTAAATTAGCTCATGATTGCATCTGTGGTACTTTACTTATTTGCATTAGCTTATTTTGGAATTATAGCTTAAAGAGTATATTAGGTTTTGTTTGCATGTTAATTTCAAGTGTTTAAATGCATTGAGTAAGTAGTTTTATAGGCTGCATTTGTGTTTTAAGGTTTTGCCAAAAATCTGCATAAATATAGAAAAATAGATTTTTAGCCTTTTCATAAGCAAATGCTGGCTTATTCAGAATTTTAAAATGCTTTTTGAGTCTTGATTATTGGTCTATGAGCTTAATACTCAATCTGTTTTTTCTTTTTTGTGGACTAGGATACCATTTGCCAGTTTATTTTTAAGCCCAAAAAGCCACCCAATGGCTGTTTGGTTGGTAAAAATAAGCTAATAAGCTCATTTGCTAATTTGAGGGTTTAAGCTGAACTAATTGCTTATTTTGTATTGATATCTGCTTATTAGGATAGATTAGCTTATTTTTGTCCAAAAAGTTAGCTTATTAAAGTTTTTTCAACTTAAAGCCCTTTTGGCAGTTGATTGCGAGTTTTATATACCTAAAATATATCACAATATAATATAATCTTAAGAGTGATTAAGAAAATTACCAAATTACCCTTGATAAAATTCACTCTCAAAAATATATAATATAATATATAATATGTATATTTAACCGTGTAAGTATAATCACCCGGGTCGTTTCCCCAACGACTAGTGAAATTGAAACCTCGTTTAAACTTGGATTCTGATTTGAATAAAGCAAGGATATTTGATTTGGTAAGCTATAACTGCTAAATAAAAAGCAACAATTAAATTGGAAAATTAAAAGGCAATTTAAACAATTAAACAAATACAGTAAAATAATAAAACGCGACTAATAAGCAAGCCTACTAAATTTTATTCCTAAAAATGAAAACTAAATTTCTAAACCTAAGATAGGACAAAATAAAATTTTAGGAAAAAGAAAAACATTTTTTTGATTATTTTTGAATTTATTATGAATTAAAAACTAATTTAATCTAATTAAATCTTAAAAAATAGTAAATTAAGTTCTAAAAATTTTGGAAAAATGAATTTAAAGCCTCAGAAAAGTCTAAAATATTATAAAACAAAGAAAACTAATTTTAACTATTTTTATTATTAAAAATCCTATTTTTAAAATTTAAAATAAAAGCTCTAAAGTAAAATTAAAGATCTAAAAAGTGTAAAAATGATTTTTCTGGATGTAAACCTAAAGCTATTTTTTATAAACCTAAAATTATTTTTTTGTATTTTTCTGAACTTTTTCTTTTTTCTGTATTTTATAAGATTTTAACTTTCGAAAAATGATTAAAAATAAAATAAAAGCTAGAAAAATCTGAAAAATTCAGGAAAAGTCCTATATACTAGCAGGATTATAAGAAAAATAAGAAAAACCAAAATGCTTAACGAATAAGCCCTAAATTAAGCTTATTAAGCTACGGCTTTTTATAGAAAAAGGAAATGAAAATGTGTACTAGTATTTGATTGTGTGTTATGTGAATGGATGAGCTAATGTAGCAAACTATATAAGTCATTGTTTGTTAGTGTGTGGGAGGTCGAGGGTTCGAGTGTGGTGGCAACCCCTTTTTGCTTTTATTTTTTATTTTTTTGACTTTTATGAAAAACTAACTATTAGAACTTAAAGAGGACACTAAAATAAGCTAGTTTAATGAAAGGAACATAAGCTAACACTAACTAATAAGCCCTAAAACAGTTTATCTACAAGCTGTTACAGAAACTAGGTGTTTAGGCTTATTCTTACTTAAATAGCTATAATAAGCTCAAATTAAGCTCTAAATGAAAAAGGAAAAGTGTTCTAGAAAGATAATAAGATGCTTAATCTAAAAATGAAAAGAAATCTAAGCTTACAACACTAGAAAACAACTGAAAGTGAAGATGAAGGTAGCATACACAGGAAATAGCCAAAGTGCTCAAATCTTATTAAGCTAAAAAGTTTAATAAGGCAATCCAGGATCTTATCTTTTACCAGCTTATCAAACAACTAATAAGCAACCAATTTCAACCTTAAAATCTAGACCTATAAGCTAAAAACAAGAATTTAAAAGCTAATGTTAAAACTGCTAATGTTTTTGGCTTTTATGGTTTTTGTGACTTTGACAGCTAAATTAACTAGAAAATAACTAGAAAATGCAATTTAAGACGATACAATACTAAGCTAATAACTAGACTTAATCCTACTTGAATTTAAGAGCCTAAATCCTACTTTTACTTAACTAAGAACTAAGCTAAAAGTGACAGTACTAACTTCTTGTTAGAACTGTTGCACTAAACCAAGTGCAAACCAAGAGTGCAGGTTTCCTAAGGGAAATCCTGCACTTAAACACACTCAACTAGAGTGTATAAACACAATGCAAGCAAGATCTAACCCTTTGAGGGCTTAGATCAAAATTTTCACAAGTGAAATTTAGAAAAAATGTACCCTGGTGCAGGAACACTTAAGTTAAGCCATAACTTTTGAAATTTTGAAATCTAACCTAAAAACATTTTCTATTAGTTTTTAAAATTGAAATAAACGACTCAAGTGAATAACACAACTCTCTTTGACTTTTTGAGGTCAAACACACTTAAACCAAACACCCCTTTATGGTGGATTGATAGAATTTTAAATACTTATGAAAATGAAAATCTAATTAGTACCAAAGCTTAAGACCAGATAATGCATGAGTTTATATTATCCCAAATCAATCATGAATTAACAACTAAAATAGCAGTAAAGCTAAGATTTAGCTAATTTACCTATTTTTGGTTTTTTCAAGGTTTTTAAACAAATATATGGTAAATCTATGATTTAAACTAAGAAAATTTAAATATGATAAACAACTATGATGATAAGCTTAATAAAACTTAAATAAACACAATAACAAAGAGATTAAGTAATAAAGCAATATTAAGCATAGAAGCCTATAACTAAGCAACATTTACAACTGAAATTAGGGAGAGAAATGAAAAGAGAAACTTACTTGAACCTTAGCTAAACCAAAAGGGAACCAAAATGGCAGTACAAGCTCCCTAGCTAAAATTCCGTTGCCGCTAATCGCTCTAACATTTGGTCATGATGGAACGGAAAATAGTCTTTACCAAGTTGCCTTCGTTAACTTCGATATCGAATGCAAACTCTCCATCCCGTGACTAATCTTGTAGGCACCAATTCATTTTCTTCGTTCGTGACAACGGTCCATACCACATTTTTTAGGAACACAAAGGACTGTACTAACCCAGGACTATCCTAGAGTTGGATAAATTCCTCGTCAAGAAGTTTTCTACTTCTTTCTTGAGACATCTGGATTTTAGGGTTAACCCCCCTTTGATGTTGACTGAAGGTTCGTAATCAATCTTCTAAAAGATTTTGTGAGAGCAAAACTCTGGATCTATTCTTGGATATCAGAAAGTATCCAGCATGTGCTGTTTTCGTTTTTTAGAACGTTAATAGATGAAGTCTTTTCATCTTGGCTCAAATCTTTTGAAATATGACTGGAAGTTTGATATTTCTCTAAAAACGAATACTCAAGATGCATAGGTAACTCCCTTTAAGTTCGAGTTTTTTGTGTGTGTGTTTTCTCGGAAGTTCAACTTTTGGTTCATAAGAAATAGCATATTCGAGTGAAGACTTCTGTGGTTCAACAACTTTAAGATCTTTTGAATTCCGGGTGAGTAATCTTCTGGTTTTGGAGTGAGGTAAATGGATCAATGTGAAAGTGCCACGAGAGTTGGGAGAATGTCACCCTCGGATCATAGTACGTAGCATTGAAAACTGGTGAAACTGGTTCATCATCGATTGCTATAAAAGCATCAGCTTCCTCAAAGAGTAGAAAATCGCTTTCATCAAAAGGAGTAAGTGTTGGAGATGAAGTGGAAACATCGGGTCGTATATGAGAAAGGATTGTCTGTAAGTAAACGAATCGGAAATCCAAGTACTTTCTTGTGAAAAATTCATAATTGACATCCATTTAGATCAACCTTCTTCACTCGATTCGAGATATTGTTGTATGAAAAGAAGGTGCATCCCACCTTTAAGGTTAACGATTATTCAATCATTCCTAAGAGTAACTCTCCTTCATAAACATCGATTAAAGCATGAGCCGTCCTGAAGAAAGGGTCGCCTAAAAAGTATTAACGTACTCGAGGATCGCTATAAAATCAAAGCACAACAAAATCGGCGGAAAGAAAATTTTTCCCTACTTGAAAAAACATTTTCAAGCGACACCGGTTGGTTTTTGGAAATTGTACAGACGCCTAATTCCTAACACCAATTTTTGTTTCAAGTTAGCCGGTGAGTTTACGCTTTTTCCAAATGGATAAAGGCATGAGATTGATACATAGCACCTAAATCGTCAAGGGCTAAAGTAAACTATCAACCCGAAAAATCACATGAATGAGAAAATTGTTCGGGTCCACCTAGCTTTTCTGAACTTTTTTAGACAACCTCACTACAATTTTCATCACTTGTTTTGGTTAACCAATTAACGTGTCTTTTTATTTAACAGCTTTTTTAACCATTGCCGCAAATTTGGCATATGAATGAAGCATCCGCAAAACTAATCTCAAAAATAAGATTCGAAAGATTTCCATAAATCTTTGAAGAAAGAATGTCATCTTTTTCACGAATCTTTTTTTGTAAGTCTCGACTGGGTAAGGCATATAAGGTTTAGGCTTTGTTAGCAACGAATAAGGTTCATCGATTGTTCTTTGGTCTTGGGTTTGTTCTTGAGACCAATGAGGAGGTTGGATGTCTTCGTTGCTCGGTAACTCCCGGATCCTTGTCACCTCACTATCTTTTCCACCACCGTCGGTGGGATCGTAGGTCTCATCGGTATGAACCACAAAACAAAAACACTACGATTTTAATTGCCTTGGCTTCATTTCTTGGGTTTGGAATGGTATTGCTTGGTAAAGAACTTGAAGTTGAAGGTTGGTTGGTGTGATAGCTTTGCATGAAACTGAGCATCATCTTTTGAAAATCATCTTGTTTCTTTTGAGAATCATTGTAAACTCTTTGAAAATCATTTTGGTTTCTTTGAAAATTATCCAACTTCATTTGTAAGTTATTCATGTTCGCATCATTTGCTTTAGCATAACTTTCAAAATCCGTTTTAGACACTCCTTGAATTTGTGATACGGGAGGTAAAGCTTGATTAACCAAAGGTTGATTTGTTGGTGGTTGGTATGGTGGGGCTTGGTAAACTTGATTTTGGTTGTTTTGACGGTTTTGATTAAAATTTCCTCCACGGTTTTGGTTGAAATTAGAATTGGTTCCTTGATATCGGTTTTGGTTTCCTTGGTTGTTTTGAACATTCGGTTGATTGAAACCCGGTGGTCTCATTTGACTTGCCAAATTGGAAGGTTGGTTTCTTTGAAGAAAATTACCAACGGCTGCGGTTTGTTGAAATTGTTGGATGTTGTCATGAAAAACGGGAAAATCGTTTCCACCTCGAGTTAACGGACAATGGTTAAAATTGTGATTTGATCCACACGTGACACATACTTCCTCAACCGCTTTGACGGGTGCGGGAGTAGTAACAACTAAAGCTTTCATTTCATTCATCATTTTCATTATGATATCACTTTATCCTCAAGAGAAGCGGCTATTTGTTGCATATCGAAAGAATTATTAGAAGGTGAAGAAGTAGAAAGAGGAGCATCCGTACTCACTCTTGAATCACTAGCACGACTCCTTGAGTAACGAACTTTTGACTTGCTTTCAATAATCGCTAAACCTTCTTGAGGCATCTTGTCTAAGAAATTGCCACCCGCGGCGGAATCTAAGGCATCTTGATCGTTTGAATTCAAAGAATTGTAAAAAGTACGAGTTGGTGTAGTTCTGAAAAGCCATGTGCGGATATGGAAGAATGAGTCCTTTAATCGTTCCCATGCTTCGTTAAAGGTTTCGTTTGTTCTTGGAAAATAATTGGTGATTTTGGTATCGAGGTAAGTTTGTTATCGATAGGTGGGAAGAATTGGTTTATGATTTTTTTTGAAACAGGTCCGTCCCATGTGAAATTGGATTCAGGAGGTTCCTTTCAAACCAATTCTGGGCACCACCGTCTAAGAGAGAAAGGAAAAAAGCAAAGCTTATACGAAGTGTTGGAACTTCAGGATGTCTAAACTTGAAGCGACCTTGTTAAAAATCAAAGGTGATTGTAAGGGTCTTGTCTACCCATAAACTTCTTTCTTGCACAAGATTGATTAAGGTATATTAAGCTCGAAATTGTTAGCAATTGATCGGAGAACAACTATAGCATCTTCATAGAACCCTTCGATTGGTGCTTGTAACATTTGGGGCCATTGTTCGATTTGTCGGCCATGTTGAACAAGTTTTGTTCAACAATTGGTTCTTCTAAATCAAAATTTTCAACAACAAACCGGAAAGAGTTTTGTTTGTTGTCGACGTCTTCGAGATTAGCGAATAGTGCAAAAAAATGAAAAACTAAAATCAAAAAGTAAAACTTTACACTAATTTTTGTTTTTTAATTTTAATTTTTATCACAACAATTTTTAACTGGTCCACGAAAGAGACTTAAACCAATAATCAACTACTTCACGTAGCCTCTTGAAAATTGCATTTCAAGGTGAGCCGTATTTCGTAAGACACAATGGCAAGGTGTTAAATCTTTATTGATTTGGGAACCAACAAGTTCACCGGAAATTGAAATGATAACACCTCCGTTGAGAATGTTATATTTTGGTATTTTTACCAATTGGTGATTTTTTATTTCTTAATTAAAAAGGAAGATTTTTTATATTTTTGATTTTTCTATTTTTTTATCTTTTACTTATACTAAAAAGAAAAGGAAAATATTTTTTTACTTTTTATATTTTATGATTTTTTTTGGATTTTTGAATTATAAAACAAGAATGAAACTTTCAAGGGTGAAAGGATCTTCAAACCAAATCAACAAACACAAAACGAAGGAATCTTGACACTAATCCCCGGCAGCGGCGCCAAAAACTGATTGCGAGTTTTATATACCTAAAATATATCACAATATAATATAATCCTAAGAGTAATTAAGAAAATTACCAAGTTACCCTTGATAAAATTCACTCTCAAAAATATATAATATAATATATAATATGTATATTTAACCGGGTAAGTATGATCACCCGGGTCGTTTCCCCAACGACTAGTGAAATTGAAACCTCGTTTAAGCTTGGATTCTGATTTGAATAAAGCAAAGATATTTGATTTGGTAAGCTATGACTACTAAATAAAAAGCAACAATTAAATTGGAAAATTAAAAGGCAATTTAAACAATTAAACAAATACGGTAAAATAATAAAACGCGACTAATAAGCAAGCCTACTAAATTTTATTCCTAAAAATGCAAACTAAATTTCTAAACCTAGGATAGGACAAAAGAAAATTTTAGGAAAAAGATAAAAACATTTTTTTGATTATATATGAATATATTATGAATTAAAACTAATTTTAATTAATTAAATCTTAAAAATAGCAATTAAGTTCTATAAATTTTGAAAATGATTATAAAAGCTTAGAAAAGTCTAAAATATTATAAAAGCAAAGAAAACTATTTTTAACTATTTTTATTATTAAAATCCTATTTTTAAAATTTAAAATAAAAGCTCTAAAATAAAATTTAAGATCTAAAAAGTGTAAAAATGATTTTTCTAGATGTAAACCTAAAGCTATTTTTTATAAAACTAAAAATTATTTTTTTGTATTTTTCTGAAACTTTTTTCTATTTTTTATGTATTTTATAAGATTTTAACTTTCGAAAAATGATTAAAAATAAAATAAAAGCTAGAAAAATCTGAAAAATTCAGGAAAAGTCCTATATACTAGCAGGATTATAAGAAAAATAAGAAAAACCAAAATGCTTAACGAATAAGCCCTAAATTGAGCTTATTAAGCTACGGCTTTTTATAGAAAAAGGAAATGAAAATGTGTACTAGTATTTGATTGTGTGTTATGTGAATGGATGAGCTAATGTAGCAAACTGGTTAAGTCATTGGTGTTGTGTTGGTAGTCGTGGGTTCGAGTGTGGTACACCCTTTTTTGCTCTTTTTTTTTACTTTTATGAAAAACTAACACTTGGAACTTAAAGAGGACACTAAAATAAGCTACTTTAATGAAAGGAACATAAGCTAACACTAACTAATAAGCCCTAAAACAGCTTATCTAAAAGCTGTTACAGAAACTAGGTGTTTGGGCTTATTCTTACTTAAATAGCTATAATAAGCTCAAATTAAGCTCTAAATGAAAAAGGAAAAGTGTTCTAGAAAGCTAATAAGATGCTTAATCTAAAAATGAAAAGAAATCTAAGCTTACAACACTAGAAAACAACAGAAATTGAAGATGAAGATAGCATACTCAGGAAATAGCCAAAGTGCTCAAAATCTTATTAAGCTAAAAAGTTTAATAAGGCAATCCAGGATCTTATCTTTTACCAGCTTATCAAACAACTAATAAGCAACCAATTTCAACCTTAAAATCTAGACCTATAAGCTAAAAACAAGAATTTAAAAGCTAATGTTAAAACTGCTAATGTTTTTGGCTTTTATGGTTTTTGTGACTTTGACAGCTAAATTAAACTAGGAAAATAAGCTAGAAAATGCAATTTAAGACTTATTCTATATTAAGCAATAACTAGACTTAATCCTACTTGAATTTAAAAGCCTAAATCCTACTTTTACTTAACTAAGAACTAAGCTAAAAGTGACAGTACTAACTTCTTGTTAGTACTGTTGCACTATGCACAAGTGCAAACCAAGAGTGCAGGTTTCCTAAGGGAAATCCTGCACTTAAACACACTCAAATAGAGTGTATAAACACAATGCAAGCAAGATCTAACCCTTTGAGGGCTTAGATCAAAAATTTCACAAGTGAAATTTAGAGAAAATGTACCCTGGTGCAGGAACACTTAAGTTAAGCCATAACTTTTGAAATTTTGAAATCTAACTCTTAAAAACTGATTTTCTATTAGTTTAAATTGAAAATGAAACTGACTCAAGTAAATAACACAACTCTCTTTGACTTTTTGAGGTCAAACACACTTAAACCAAACACCCCTTTATGTGATTGACAGAATTTAAAAACTTATGAAATGAAAATCTATTTATCAAAAGCTTAAGACCAGATAATGCAGAGTTTATATTATCCCTAATAAGCATGAATTAACAACTAAATAAGCAGTAATCTAAGATTTAAGCTAATTTACCTATTTTTGGTTTTTTCAAGGTTTTTAAGACAAATATATGTAAATCTATGATTCAAACTAAGAAAGTTAAAAACAGATAAGCAACTATGATTATTAAGCTAAGTAAAACACAAATAAGTACTAATAAGCAAAGAGATTAAGCAAATAAGCAATGATAAGCATATAAGCTATTACTAAGCATTTTAAACTGAAATTAGAGAAAAATGAAGAGAAACTTACTTGAACCTTTAGCTAAACAAAATGGACCAATAATGGCAGCTACAAGCTCCCTAGCTTATTAATAAGCTAGGGTAAAAGTCCTTCTTTGACCCTTCCATAATTAGTCAAACTTCCAAAAAGCTCAATAATCCACAAGTGTATGTTAGGATGATTTAAGGTTTAAATATGGTTAATACTGAATTCAATAA
>BQNB010155810.1:0-11233 GCA_026074375.1 Tanacetum coccineum
TGACAACAACGGCTGCAGGCAAAAATCAAATCGAAGATCCCCCCCATACTAGAACTAAACATCGTCCTCGATGTTTTTTTTAAAAAGGGATACCTACGTAAATCTAAGGCCGTTTATTAAGTGTGCCAAAAGATAAAACGTTAGTCGATTAGATTTGGATATTGGATTCCCAAAATGAAGCTGAGGATGTGAAACTCTTGTGGATGAAGGGCAAAACCGCGAGCACGAGAGTCTTCACAATCCGGGAATTCCTGAACATACAACACAAACACAAAACACGGGTAATGGAAGAGGCAAGCCTCCTCACAACAATAAACACTTATTCATTACTACATAATACTACTACTGATAAGCATGGGGTGCCTCCCACGAAGCGCTTGTTTAAGGTTGATATGCTTGATCTAATCCTCGAATTTATTGGTCCTTGGAGAAGGTTTGGAGGTCCGGGACAACCTCGGTTGGTATGTCCCCTCCAAAATAGTGTTTAATTCTATGACCATTTACTTTGAAGTTAGGCCCGGAGTTTTGGGATAACTCAACAGTGCCATATGGAAAGACTTGGACTACGGTGAATGGTCCGGACCAACGGGATTTCAACTTGCCGGAGAAAATCTTTAATCGAGAGTTAAAGAGGAGAACTTGATCACCAACGTTGAAAACGCGGTTTTTGATCTTGGCATCGTGGATCCTCTTGGTTTTCTCTTTATAGATCAAAGAGTTTTCATAGGCATGATCACGAAGTTCATTAAGTTCATTGAGTTGAACTTTTCTGTGATCACCCGCGGTTTTGATATCAAAGTTTGTATGCTTAAGGGCCCAGTAGGCTTTGTGTTCCAACTCGACCGGCAGATGACATGCCTTTCCATATACAAGCTTGTACGGAGTGCACCCGATGGGTGTTTTGTAAGCTGTACGGAAGGCCCAGAGAGCGTCATCCAGTTTGTCCGACCAAGAGGCACGATTTTCGCCCACGGTCCTTTCAAGAATTCTTTTCAAGCCACGATTGGATACCTCAACTTGCCCACTTGTTTGTGGGTGATACGCGGTGGAGAGACGATGAGTGACTCCGTATTTAAGCATGACCTTTGCAAACTGGTCATTGCAAAAATGGGTTCCGCGATCACTTATGATTGCACGAGGGGCACCAAATCTGGAGAAGAGAGATTTAAGAAATTTGCAAACAACTCGGGCATCATTGGTGGGGAGCGCTTTTGCTTCAACCCATTTTGATAAGTAATCGACTGCCACGAGTATATATTTGTTCCCTCTTGAAGACGGGAACGGCCCCATAAAATCAATGCCCCAAATGTCAAAGATTTCGCAAACTTGGATAGAGTTTTGTGGCATCTCATCACGTTGCGAAATTTTGCCTTGACGTTGACAAATGTCACATCGGGTGACAAAGTCATGGGCATCCTTGTAGATTGTGGGCCAATAAAATCCTGAATCGAAGATCTTTTTAGCGGTGTAATTGGCACCGTAGTGTCCCCCGGTGGGTCCACTGTGGCAAGCTTTGAGAATGTCAAAAGCTTCTTGCCCCGAAACACAACGCCTAATTACTTGGTCAGCACAGATCTTGAATAGAAAGGGGTCGTCCCAGAAATAATGGGACTGTCCCAAAAGTAGTGTTTGACATCTTTGAAAAACTTTCTTTTCTCTGAGACGACTAACCCTTTGAGTCACAAAATTCCCCGCAGGAATTTGCGAAATCGGCAAATCATCGGCATTATCATCACCAACGAAAATAACCATCCCAATGGTTCCTCGAGAGGAAATGATTCCGGAAATTCCTTTTTCTCGAGCTCACTTTGATGGGGATTTACAGTTAGAAATGTGTCGGCGGCGGAATTTTCTCTCCTTTTTTTTATCACGATAACGACAGCAAATTCTTGGAGCAGCAAAATCCACCGGAGCAATCTTGGCTTAGCATCCTACATAGCGAGAAGATTCTTGAGAGCCGAATGGTCCGTATATACTATGCTTTTAGACAAGACAAGATATGGACGGAATTTCTCAAAAGCATACACTACGGCAAGTAATTCCTTTTCCGTTGTAGTGTAATGTGCTTGAGCCTCGGTCATAGTTTTGCTTGCATAGTGTATCGGCTGGAGCTGCTATAGTCTTATACTTGCCACCAGACGGCCCCCAACAACAAAATCACTTGCATCACACATGATTTTAAAGGGCATGTCCCAATCGGGGGCAACTACAATTGGAGACTGGGTTAACTTCATCTTAAGGGTTTACAAAATGCTCGATCATTCCTTTGAAGATAAACGGAGTTTACCTTTTTTAAGGAGGGAGTCAAGCCCGGGCGATTTTGGAAAATCCTAAATAAGTTCCGTCGGTAAAGACCAGCATGACCGAGAAAACTCCGATGACCCTTCACGGTCCCGTGATGAGGCAAGTTTTGCAATGGACGTCCGCTTCGTCTTATCAACCTCAATCCCGGACTTAGAAATCTTATGGCCAAGGACTATGCCTTCCTTGACCATAAAGTGGCACTTTTCCCAATTTAGCACAAGATTGGTGTCTTCACACCTTTGGAGCATTTTGTCTAAATGGGAGAGGCAAGAGGAGAAAGAATCACCGAAAACCGAGAAATCATCCCTTGTAGACGTCCATGGTTTTTTCAATCATATCGTGAAAGATTACAACCATACACCTTTGGAACGTGCCCGGTGCATTGCATAACCCAAAAGGCATGCGACGATAGGCAAATGTCCCATAAGGGCAGGTGAAGGTAGTCTTTTCTTAATCAAGTGGGTCAATCAGATCCTGTAAAGAAGCGGAAATCCGTCAAAAAAGCAAAGTACTCCATTTCCGGCAAATCTTTCAGCATCTGATCCATAAATGGCAAACGGGAAATGGTCCTTTAAAACCATTGCATTATTGATTTACGTAGTCGATGACAAACTCCGCCATCCTTAACCAACCTAGTGGTTTATGAACTCATTTTTCTTCATTTGTTCACCATGGTTATGCCTCCCTATTAGGGACACAATGAACCGGCTTACCCAGGACGTCGAGAGATAGGGTAAATTAACCCGGCATCAAGAAGTTTGATAACTTCATTACTTAATACCTCATGATTTTGGGTTACTCTTCTCTGATGTTGAACTATGGGTTTGGCATTTTCCTCCATCAAAATCTTATGGGTACAAAATTATGGATCTATCCCCTTAATATCAGAAATCTTCCATGCTATGCATGTTCTGTGACTTAGAACCTTGACAGGGCGGTTTTAAATCCTCATCTTTCAAGTTTTAAGCGATTTATGACGTAATTTGTCATCACCCCTTTCAAAAAACTCATACTCAAGATTGATGGTAAGTCTTTGAGTTCAGGACAGGAGTTCTTCACATGAAGATTAATCTTATCAGGCACATTGATTTCACAAACTGGTGACGGATGAGATTTAGTCCCACAATGATCACACTTAACAATTCCTCAAGGTAAACAGTATCTCCCTCAGAGTCATAGATACCGTCAATACCCGGTGGTATTGAATCATCATGTTCAAGAAATGCATCGATCTCTTCTATTAGAAAATCACTTCCTCTGAAGGGAGTGAAAGATAGAGAGCGAGAATCAATCATAAGGTCCGAAGGGGAAGTGATTGCCACTTTAGAAATCTCAAGAACTTCTTGAACATATCTTACACAACAAATCAAAAACATCGCTCTTAACCGATTCAATGATATTGTAGGAGAAAGTCTTAGTATCACCAACTTTGAAGGTCACGGATTGGTCATCATGTCTAAGGGTCATTTGTTCACCGTGAACGTCTATTAAGGCACGTGCCGTCCTTAAGAAAGGTCTTCCTAAGATTATGGGGGGGGGGGGGGGGAGGGCGCCCGAGTATCGACAACGTAATCAATGACCAACAAAATCGGCAGAAAGAAAACTCCCAACTTCACGAAAACATCCTCGGCGATGCCGTTTGAGAAGAAATCGATATCGATCGTCAATTCAAGTATCATTCGGGTTTAGGTCAAAGCTGGAGATTTAGTTCTCTCTAATGGAGAGAGGCATTAGGTTTGATGATTGCACCGAGATCGCCAAGTCTAAGCATTCTTCATCTCTTAGAAAGTCACCACGGTATAAGAAATCAACCGGGTC
This sequence comes from Tanacetum coccineum, assembly GCA_026074375.1. Taxonomy (NCBI): domain Eukaryota; kingdom Viridiplantae; phylum Streptophyta; class Magnoliopsida; order Asterales; family Asteraceae; genus Tanacetum; species Tanacetum coccineum. Next base: position 4,123 of record BQNB010155810.1, read on the forward strand.
TCAAGTTTCTCAGGAAACCTTTTTTAGGATAACTGCCGAGCAATTCTCGATTACCGTGTCTTTGTCAACTCGATTATTTATCTTTGTCATTTCGAGGAGTTTTCTAAACATTGGGCAAATTTTGGGGCATGTGTAGGGAGAGCGTCCGCGAAACTTAAGCATAAAATGGAGAGTCTAAAAAATCTCCATAAATTTTAAAGCAAGAAGATCGTCTTTATTCACGGAGCTTCTCTTTGTTGGGCCCTAGAAGATAAAGGTAATGTAGGTATTAGTCTTTGAACTACAACGGGCTTCACCAATTTGGACATTAGATTGGATCACCGGAGTTGGATGTTTTCGGTGCTTGGTTGCACCTACCTTTGTCACCTATTCGTTTCAGTATTCATCTCTTTAGGAAGAAAGAAATTTGATGTCCATATAGGAAACACCTGCTTCGGGTAGTGATTGATTTCAACAACACCTTTCGGGTTAGCAATGGTGGGGGGGGGGGGGGGTAAGCTGGAAGAGTACCCTAGCCCGAAGTAAAGCAGTATTAACTATTCACGAATTTAGTGATCTGGTCCGTATATTTGCATTTAATTTTGCATAAATTGCATAACGCGTCATTGCTTTGACGTAGTTTATCAAAATCGGACTTAACATACCTGGTGCTACTGGAGGGAGCTGGAGTCGGGTGCTTGGTAAGGTGGAGCTGAAAAGCGGGGGTTGATTAATCGGGGTTGGTAAACTTGCCCTTGATTGAAATATTACCCCGATTTCTGGTTAAAATTGTTCCACCGTTTTTGGTTTGAAATTGAATCCCCCGATTTGTTGTTTTGATGGTTTGCACAGAGGAAAACCAGGAGGTTCGAATTTGGTTTACAACCATCTGAGGTCGGTAACTACAGAGCATTCCCTTAGTTGTAGTTTAACGCGGGGCGCTTGTTACAACGATACTCTTGAATATTGTCACGATAAATGTTGCCATCGGTGCTGCAATTTGGTAGGAGAATGACCACCCTGTAACTTACAACAACATATGCTCGAAACCGCTTACGGGAGCGGGCTGGAGTTTGGTTTTTCTTATCGAGAATCAATGCTCTAACCATATCTTTAAGTTCAGCAACATCATCGACAAACCTGCTGGGGTAGAAGATGCTCGTAACTCACTTTGCAATGACACTGCCTTGCATTCGTGATTGACGAACTTTGACTTGCTCTCGATGATTTTAGGGCATTCTTGAGGCAATTTTATCCCAAAAGTTACCACCCTACGAGTTCAATGAATCTTGATCATTTCGAGTTTAGGGCATTATAGAATGTATCGAGTTGATGCATATCCGAAAACCCAAGAATGGGCGGCATCCCCTAAGAAGATCATGAATCGTCCCATGCTCGTAAAACGATTCAATCAAATTTTTGTAATGAAACTGTGATTTCATTTCGAAGATTTGTTGTTTTAAAAGGAGGGAAGAATTTGTTAATGAATTTCGAAACAAGATCATCCCATGTAAGAATCGATCGAGTGGGTTCTTTTTCAAGCCAAATCCGGGCGGCCCCTCCGTGGTAAATGGGGAAAAGCATAAGCTTTAAAACCGACGGACTCGTGACGTTCAGGAACTTCATACGTAGAAGTGCCTGTTGAAAATAACAGATGTAGCATGTGGGTCTGTCTTTATCAGTCCAAAAAAAAGCTTGTTTTTGAACAATATAAAGTAGACCATCTTGATCTCAAAGTATGTTGAGGTAATTTTCGGAACAACGATCGCATCTTCGTAACCCCTCGGTGGGTGCTATCGAGTAATATTTGCGCCATAGTACGATATCGTGCCATGTAACTATGGGCTGGATTGAAATTTGCTTGATTGTTATTTGTTTCTCAAGATTGGTGATATCAACAGAAGTTTGTCGTGGACTTGTTGTTGTCGGCGTTACGCTTGAAACTGGTCGATGCAACAAAATAGAAATATAAAAAGAAAATTTACACTAATTTTTTTTTTGGTTTTTCAATGATTTATTCACAATTTATTTTGACGGACAATGAGGTAGGACAACTTCAATCAAATAATCGAACTTACTTCACGGTAGCTCTTCAAATGAAAAACGTACTATTGCTCGGCAAGTTTTTAACGACAAGTTTTTGAATCTTTTGTTCGGGAACTTATTGATGGATAATACTTCAATGGAAAGTATTATATGTTGGTGTTCTTTTACCAACTTGGTGAATTTATTTTTTTATTTCTTTTTATGGAATTTTTTTTTGTTTTATATGATAATTATACTAATAAAAGAAAATGAAAAATATTTTTTTGTAATACTAAAAAGAAATGAAAAATATTTTTGTATTTTTATATAAAAATAAAAGAGATATTTCACAAATTCATACACAATTGGTCAAACGTAACGATAATCGTTTCACAGCCTCCCCGGCAACGGCGCCAAAATTTGTTCGTCAATAGTATATATATAATAATAAGCAAATAATCAACCAAACACCTTTAGCCAAGGATTGGTTGAGAGTTCACAAATTAAAATATATATGTAACCGGAAGTATGATTCCCGGGTCGTTATGTCCCAACGAGGTGTGCAATTAAAAATCGAATGACGGATTGATGATTGATGTTTGAATATGACAAGGTTATGATTGTTTTTCTATTACTACAAGTTAAATATGCAAAAACGATTAAAGAAAACCTAAAAACGAAAGCTAAAATGATTTAAAACTAAAACGGGTACGAAAAACGAGGGTCAAAAACCTAAATTACACAATTTCAACCCTAGAATAAATTTTTCACTTAAAATTGGTTCTAAGTGACTAAAAACGAAGTTTAAAAAAACTAGATCGAAAACGGAGTTAGTTAAGACCAAAAACGAGTCAAAACAAAAACATAAACGAATCTCGTTCTTTAAAAAATGAACGTTTGAAAAAATGACCCTACGAAAACTTTAACAATTTTCCTAGAAACTATGTAATAAAAGATAATTTAAAAAAAAAGTTTATATTTTTTTGAGTTTTGTTTTATTTTTTATGATTTTTTAAAGTTTTTAAACAAAATAAATTATAAAAAATACTAACTGATTATAAAAAATTCTGAAAAATTCACACAAAATAGCTTAAAGGATAAAGGTCCTATGAAAAATAAGAAAAGTTACACAGCTTATCAAATAAGCTGCGAAATAAGCTAAAACAGGTTAATAAGCAAACGGGCTAAAAAGCCCTTAAATAATAAACCAAACCAACCTCTACCGGATGAGCTATTGTAGCACAGCGGTAGAGGTGTTGGTTTATAAAGGGTTGAGGCTTGTTGAGGTCGGGGGTTCGAGCCCCAGCTCACCCTTGACTTCCAAGCTTCCCCTTTTATTTTTATTTTTGAAAATTTTTCTTAACAAAATTATTAAGCACAAGAAATTAAGCACTTTTAATAACTATGACTTTTTACACAATTCACTAATAAGCACGTAATAAGCACAAACAAACAGGCATATAAGCTTTTTTATATACTGGAAAACTTTAAGCTAATTTGATTGAGCTTTTTAGCACTAATTAAGCAAACAAATAAAAAAAATTAGCTAAACTTAGACTTATCTATACCTAGGAAGCACAATAAGCTTTAAATAAGCACCCCTACAACAAATTAGGCTACACTAAGCTTAATGCTACCTAAATAAGCAATCTAAACAACAACAAAAAACTTTAAATTAAGCTTAAAACAGCTTAAAACCAAACAAGACTTTCATAAGCCTTAAGGGCTACAAAACTTGAAAGAGTGACCAAAAGTTTATACAAAACAGCAAACAAAAATAATTTTGAAAGAAAAATAAGCTGTAAAAAGGAGAGATGAAAAAGCTAGGACAGACAGAGTGCTTCAATGCACTAAATGCACAAAAGTGCTTTTTCCTAAGTACTTTTAGACGAATTAAGCTAAAGAAAAAGGGAAATAAGCAGTCACAGATAAACAAAGACAGCCAATAAGCATGTAAGAACAATTGAAAACAAATAAGCACCACAAGTTAAGCCATAAATGGGCTTAAAAACTCAACAGTTCTAACTTTTTAGTTAGTTCTGTTGGTTTGAACTTAAACCTGCTAGGTTTAAAAAAGATTAATAAGCACAATGCATTCTCAAATAAGCAAACAAAAGGTCTCAATTACACCTAATAAATACTTGTAAACAAAAAGAAAATAAGAAAAATAAGCAAATAAGCTCAAAATAGCAACCTGAGCACCAGGGGAGGGCTATTACCCCAAATAGCCAAAAGAGCATTTAGGAGCTTAAAAATAAGCACCTTAGAGGGATCTAGTGGCAATGATGCTTATGGGGCTTGTAAATGGGCTTATTAGCTACTTAGAAAAGCAAAAAGCTTAACCTGTTTAACAAAATAAGCCAAGAAAAGTTGGCTTAAAGTCTGGCTTTTGCACCATGGTAAGTACCAAGCCAAACAGCCTAAAAGGCCAATTTTTTAACTAAAAATAAGCACTCTCAAGGGTCTTAAAGGAAAATAGACTTAAACATCTTAAGAGTATGGCTTCTGAGCTTCTCAATTCAACAATTTATCTTTGGTTTGGAAAGCTTAAAGGCCAATAAGAATGCTATTGAAAACAGCTAACTATCTATCTTAGAAAGAAAAGGAAAAGGTGGCAAGGACAGATGCAGTCCTAAGTACACTTAAACTACTTGATTTCTTACACTAATTTGAACGCAAAACAACACTTAGAAACAGATTGTCTACTTAATCCATATATAAGCACTTTTGAGTACTTTTGAAAACTCATATTTAAATTATGACTTTGACAAAAACAATTAAAAGAGATTTAAACTATAACTTTCTTAAAAACAGATTAAATGGGAACGCACATCATCAATAAAATTGACCTATGACCTCCACCATGAAAAACTCACAATTGACCATTTGGAGGCTTATGCCAAACACCCCTTTAAGTCTTAAAATCTCTTTTTAAAGCTGATTTTTGGAGATTTAAGCTAAGGGACTTAAAAGTAGATGATTATACATGCATGTTAAGCCAAAATAAGCACAATACAGTAGCAAATAATCACTTAAATAAGCAAATAAAAATCCAACATTTTATAAGCTAAAAATTTGACAGTTTTAAGTAAAACTTGCACAAGTTATTTCTAAACTACAAGACTAGAACTTTAAGCACTAAACAACATTAATAAGCATAAATGAGCAAATACAAATAAGCAATAAGCACTAATAAGCTGAAATTAAGCAAATGCATGAAAATAAGCTTAAATGAAGGAAAGAAGGACTTACAAAGCCCTTTGCTCTAAACAAGGGCAATTAAGCTCTTAAGAGCTTTGTCTACAAGCTCCAGCTTATCAAAGATAAGCTGTTAGTGTCCATAAGCCCATCCATTTCTGACTTATCATCCAAAATATAAGTTGTGGTACTTTTTGATGGATTTTTTTGATTTTTCTTAACTAAATAGCTTTTTTAGTTTACTTAATGAAAACAGCCTATAAATAAGCTTAATTGAGAGCTTCTTAACTCATTTAAACACTACTTAATAGCTTAACAACTTAGAATTTAAAACATTAGAATTTAACTCATTTAAATCTTAAAAACCTCAAATTTTATTAACTTCAGAAACAGGGTACAATGCTTGAATTAAAAGACAGAATTTATAAAAAACTTAAAAGATTACAAATTTTTAAAACCTAGATCCCTTTAATGCTTACAAGCTCTTCTATTTATACTACTTCTATGTCTTCTTGTGCTCTCTTTCCTTCCTTCATCTATGTTTCTTTGTAGAGACAAAAACAAGGTTGTGCTTGTTGTATGAGAGGAATTATAAGCAAATCTCAGCCTTTGATTTCATTCCTAGTCATTACCACCATCGATTTTGGTTGTTTGTTGAAATTGGTGAGGATTGCCAGCATGGAAAGGTGTTTGGGGACTAAGGAGATGTTAGTGGAGGTGAGGGGGAGGGATTGTCCATGGGGTTGTAGAGGTTGCAGGGTAAAAAGGTGGGAAGACACCCGTGAGTTATATCTGGGTGAAATTGGCGGGAAATATTGTTTGTGAGGGACAGGGAAAGAGTTTTGTGTGTTTGGCAAATATGGCCCCTCATGGTTATATTTGATCTTGCAAAATTCGTTCTCGTTGTGATACAACTTTGAAAGGTTGGCAGGTTAAGCCCTCCAAGTCATGTATGTTAATGACATAGGAGGTCCTTGTGCTAATACTACTTTAGGGATTTGGCAGATTTAACCCCTAAAGTTGTATTTTATTGAAATTGCAAATTCAGTCCTTGTAGTTATTTACCAAGATACACAGCTTTTGATTTGGCAATTTTGGTCCCTTAAGTTGTATTATTCTGATTCAGCTTCTCGGAGTTGACTTGACTTTGACTGTTTGACTTTTTGGCTTTGATTTGGCTTTGTCTTTTCACACTTTTCCATTACGTGCTCAGTTTTGTCGTTTTTGGCTTTATTTTTCATCCTTTTGTGTGATATCCGTTTCCTGCACAATACAAATGCAAAACAAACATATATTTGGCAATTTTTGTCTGTTTTTGGTCATTTAAGTCCGTTTTTAATAGAAAAAGGTATGTGTAATTAAGCACATACCAGGAAGCTTGCGTCTTCAAGAGCCTTCACCGCGTCAACATAACTTGCTCTCGCAGCCTCTGGGTTGTAAGCATCAACCATGGAAAGACTTCTCCCGGCGACCCCATGCTCATGGCCAGCCTCCAAGCCTTCCTGCATACCAAAGTCTACAGCCCGGCCTAAGGCGTGGCCCAGAATTCCTTGATACTCGGAAGATTTCAAGCATTTAAGGATAGCAAGTTGTATTCTATGGGTTAGAAGCCACCTCCTTCCGGCCAAAAGAGTCAAGTAGGTGGGATAAAATTCCCCCCTCCAGATAGCCGGAGACATCCATCACGTGTGCCTCAAGCTCGGTCACACGGTTATACAACTCCTAAGCCTGCTCTTCCTACTGTACTTCCATTTTCTCCTTGAAATCCTTAAAACCAGCACGCAGAGAAGAAACCTGCAAAAGCAAGAACACTTGTAAAATATATATATATATATATAATAATATATACATGCGAAATAAAAGGTGCGAACATACCTCAGAGGCAAGCCTATCGCGCTCAGACGCCAAC
>BQNB010155811.1:0-14199 GCA_026074375.1 Tanacetum coccineum
TTCAACTCCGTACTCTTTTAACGAATCTCCAAGTTTCTCTTACCACCCCACACACTATCAACCAATCTTGTGTGAATCTTGCAGGAACGATGCTCATTATGGTCACTATTGTACACCGCAAATTCCGATTATCTCTAATCTAGAACCATGCTACAATCAAAACTATGATGAGTTCCCACAAACTTTAACAAGTTTTCAACAACAAATTCTTTGTTGTGATAATTGCGGGAGTCCTCATGCGACTTTTGAATGTCAACCGATGAACCAAAATTTCGATAATTCTAATTCTTTTGGTTTTGACCAGTTTCAACCCCCGCAGTATCCCGTCATTCATCATCCTCCTCAAGAAATGAGTATCCAAGATATGGAGGATCTAAAGCAGCAGTATTTAGATGAAATGAAAAGTTTAATTAATGAAATTCAGATTAAGGATTATCGTAATGAGAAGATTGATATTGGTTTTAGAATGGAATGTGAGATTAAGATTAATGAGCTTAAGGAAAATTTCAATGGAATGAGTATTGTATGTAGTATTGAAATCCCATAGAAGAAGAAAAAGCTTCAGTGCAACTAGAGCAGGTGGCTAATCTTCAGTACTTATGCTTCGCCGAAACATTTCAATTCTTTTTGCTACGACGATGATGGATGACGAGGTCTGATTATATTGCAATCACACCCGTCTTAGCCGACTGTGGAACCGATAACTCTCAAGATGGGGACGAGCATCTTAGCACTCATTCCGTAAACAGGAAGAGTCTGTGTTGAGGACCTTTTCCGATCCCAAGTGAGTCGAGGGTATTCCCGAAAATATGTGTGTAAGTGCGCTTTTCGTGACGTAATTTCACGACCTGACTGTGGCCAGTTTCAAAAAGATCAAATTAATGATTTCTTCTGATTCTACAATGGTTCTACATTAAATCAATGACGATTCTTTTCTCTATATTGATGACATCATGTATGTTGATGGCATCTGTCTCTCCCGATTCTATTATGTTGAGGCATCACCTCCCGATTCTGAGCTCGTCAGCTTAGAGGAGGTGAAGGATTTTGACCCAAAAGATAGAGAGATTGATACTGGTATTCTTCTAACAATCAAGGACGATATTCTTTGTGAGAAATTACTGAATATCAATCTTCTTATTGCTAAGATCTAAGCATTAAAGGATAATCCCACTCCATCTACTGATTCTGTACTCAAGTCTCCCTCCTCATTTCCTTACTCTTTCTTGGAGGAGACCGACACTTCTGATAATTCTTTACCCGAATCTGAGATTTTCTGCTTTAATTTGGAAGATAAAAGTAGTGGCAATCCCACTTCTTATATTGATTTATCTCTTCCAGATTATGAAGCATTCTTTTGTGATAGTGAACTCGATTCGGGGGATTTCACTATGGATGTGGTGGAGGATATTTTTGATAATCCAACGAGAGTTCATGTGCCTAACGTTTTGCCCACCCATTCCACCCTTCATCTGGATTCGAATTTCACTTATGTTGTATGGATCTTTCTTCTTTTTCTCACGTATCTCATTGCTCCTCTATATCTTCTCTCCTCCGGGAATGAAGATACTATTTTTAACCCCGGCATCTCCATTTATCATTCTTTTATGCCGGGTCATCGGAGTGGAACTTTCATGAAATTCAATGTTTATCTAAACCACTTGAATGAAAGACCGATGGAGATTTTATCTTCCACTTGCTTCCCCATGGACCAATGAATTCGGGGTCGAGTCAAGCTCGGGACTCGGTTAACAAAAATAAGCGCTTCGTGGGTGGCAACCCATGCTTATCCTTATATAATTATATAGTAGTAATGAATAAATGTGTTGTGAGGAGGCTCGCCTCTTCCTTTCGTGTGCTTTGTGTTTTGTGTTGTATGTCCAGGATTGCCCTAGATTTTGAAGCCTCTCGTGCTCATGGTTTTATCCTTCGTTCACTCGAGCTTCACATCCTCAGCTTCATTATGGGAATCCAATATCCTAATCTTATCAACTAACATTTATCTTTGAGAATACTTAATCAACTGCTTTAGATTTACATAGAGACCCTTCTTAAAACATTGAGGACAATGTTTAGTTCTAGTATGGGGGTCTATCAATTTGATTGTGCCTACAGCCGTTGTTTTCACATAATCCCGTTTTTACCACCAAGATACCAAAAAAATGAAAAAAATTTAAAAATTTTCAAAAATAAAGTAAGTGTTTTGTCACAATTTTGACTTTCCTGCTGGGTAGAATAAGAATAAATTTTGACTCAATCAAGCGTGTTGAGCTCTAGCTTGTTCCTTAACTTTTAGACTAAGCATTCGCGGATCTTTTTATTAAAGATTTTAAATTTGCGAAGAACGAAAAATGATAGAGTTAATTATGAGTTAGATGCTAAACAAGGATTATTTGGAAATCTTACAAGCTCATGTGTGTAATTTGTGGCTTTTTCTCCCATAAGCTCCTAACCGGACTAATAATACGTGCTATTTTTGAAAATTAAACTTAAATCAACAATTTTTGAAATGTAGTCAATAACATTTTTGTCTTAGTTCAAATTTATACTTAAATTTTCCAAAAAGAAACTTTCTCTATATATCGTGGTATAAATAATAATTAAAAAAATGAAAAATAAGGTAGTAATAATAAAAACTGTGGGCTAATAAAAGTTTACTGCCTCTTGTCGGCTCACAACCGATGTGGCAGTCTTCAAAAGAAAGCCCATAGTAAGAATAATAATCCGAGACTGATAAAAGTTTGCTGCATCTTGCCGGCTCACAACCGATGTTGCAGCCTTCAAAAAGGTCGAGGATTTCAATTGTATCATGGTTATATTAATGTTAAGTGTAGTAAACGTGAATTAATAAATATAGGAAAAATCTCTTTTTCTTAAATTTAAATATGCTTTTGAACTAAGACTATTACATTTTAAGTGGTGATTTTATGTATATACGGGAAATCCAAGAGTTTTGAAACCGAAGGTCCGTGAGTCCCGATACTAGTCTCTGTGGGGTGTCAAAAGCCTGGTCACTTAGCCGCAAGGTTGGGATGTGCCGAGACGAAAGTCGCTACATGGGATGATCTCGCCTTCAAACTCATTACTTTTTGGGTGGAACGTGACGCATAGAAATTTTGCAAAACGTTTGATCCATGGTTGAAATTCGAAATGGCACATTCACCTAAGATATAATAATTGTCGGGAGTGAAAAGTTCACAAGTTACAAATATGAGTAGTGTTAGCATCTTAACTTATATTTAACGGTGATTTCATTTTAAGCTTGGTTTGGGACAAGTGAAAAGTCGGGGACGATGAATTTATCTTTTTGAGCATTTTAGGATTAAAGTGCTTCTTGTTCTGTGACCCTAAAAGTTATAAAAATAACGAAAGTCAAACGTTCTAGTTAGTTGCTTAATATGAAAAGTACAAAAAAATGAGAAAAAGGAAAAATACAAAAATATGTGTGGGAATAAGTGTAGATTTATAAAATTGGTCAAAACAGGGCTTTTTCAAAGCTATTGATTCTTTAATTCCCCTTGATGAACACTTAGCTACTTTTCGAGGTAATTAGTTGAGGGGGATTAAGATTCTTGGTTTTCCTAAGTGTTTACTTATGGCATTGCGTGAGGACACGGCAATAGTTTAGTATGGGGGATTTTGGTATGTGCTTAATTACACATACCTTTTACCTATTAAAACGAGCTTAATAACCAAAAACGAACATAAAATGCCAAATATATGCTTGTTTTATGATTTATGTTGTGCATGTAACGGATATTCACTAAAGGACAAAAATCAAGCAAAACGGACAAAACCAAGCACGGAATGGAAAGAGCATGAAAAGTCAAAAGTCAAAGACGAAGCCGATATCGAAGAAATACTTAATGGGTCAACTCGTACCCATCTAATGGGTCTGGTCAGCCCGTTAAGCATATAGAAGACTTAAGCTTACTTATAATAAGCCTTAACTCCATTTTGTGGCCCAATGTCCCTTTAAACATAAACTTGGCCCAACTAAAAAGCCCAAAACCAACCTTAACAGCCCGTTAGCCTATACCATTTTAAACTATTACACGGTTAGTCCTTAAGGACTAACACTTTTAGTCCTTAGGGACTAACACATTTAGCCCCTACACCTTTTTCACCTTTGCACCCTACGTCCCCCAACCCCTGTCCCGTTACCCTGTTATAACAAAAAAACCCAAAAACCCATTTCCTGCCTAAAAACACTATTTACCCATCCCTATCATTCAACCCTGCAACCCTGACAAACCCCCTTAACCTATTCATCCCAAAACCCCAAACGAACCCCACCCTAGATGAAAACACAACCACGCTGGCAATCCCATGGGTTTTCATTGGTCATGAATACATCAAAACAAATCAAAGGCTCAGATTTTACTACTTGATGAACAAGAAAGATGGATGGCTATGATGAAGCTTTTGAAGCCTCTCACACAACAAGCACAAGTAGCACACCCTGTGCCCTGAGTTTTTAGATATAAATAGATTAGAATTCTCTTTGTAAAAGAGAGTAGTAATTTAGAGTTTAGAAGTAGTGTAAAATTTATTTTCAGCTTATTTTCCTATTGTCTTTTAAATTTAAAAGCCTTGTACTCGTTTTTTAAAGTTTAATTAAATTAATGTTTTATGTTAAGTCCTTTGTACTCTTTTTTAATATTAATGAACATTCCAGTTTTTTTATTTCTTTTATGCAAATCTGTTCTTTAAAGTCTACATTTTGCATTGAGCTTGTTTATGTTTTCAAGTGATTCTTATAAGCTTATACAACTGTTCCTTACATTTAAAGTTTTTCCAAAATTTCTAAGTTATCTAAGTCATATCATATTTGTTATCAAGTTTCATTGGAGTATGGTTAAATTTAGTTGGACATGGGTTGAGCTTCTTGGAAGCATTAGGGTGCTTTGGATAAGTGTTTATGATGTTTAAGCTTTCACAAAAGCTTGGGGACTTATTGTTAGTTCTTTTTTACATTTTGGTTCAAAAAGTGTTATTGTTTATTCGTTTGCTTATTGTCTTGTGTTATTTGGTGTATTTATTGCTTAGTTGCCCTATATTTGCTCTTTATGGTGATGTTTTCATAGAGTTTCTATAAGTTTTCTAAGTCTGTTTTTAGCATAAAATGATTTTTATAAACTTAAAGGGGTGTTTGGGTTAAGACCCAAAATGGGTCAAAAGGAGTTGTAAAATGGGTATGGGTCACTAGGCCAACTTTGTTAAGCTCTTTTAAGGGGTTTTAATACGTTTTTAAAAGATTTTTAGGTTTCAAACTCATTTTTAAGGCTTTAAGTATCAAATAGTAAATCTGTGGGATAAAAACTTTCTTAGCATTACTAAAATTGATTCTGAGTGTTATTGTATGTTTAAGTGTAGTTTTCATGCTTAATTTAGTCTCAAAATAGTTTAGATTGCCTGCACTTCTTGTTTTCATTTATAGTTATCAATCTGTCAAAATTTTAGTTTCATGTAAGTTCTAAATTAGTCCAAAATGTCCTTTTTCAATCTTAAATTTAACCCAGTTAGAATCCATTTTAGGTTTTAATTTTTGGTTTACAAGTAGTTTAGGTATAGTACTCTAGCTGTTTCAGCTTATTTTCCCCTTTTGAGCTTATTTGATTAGTATAAAGTAGGGCTGCAAGTTTAGAGTTTTAAGCCTTAAAACTTAGAGAAAAACTCAGCAGCGCTGAGTGTAAACAGCCTTTTATAAAGCCTTTTTAGTAGCTTATTTTTGTTTCAAACTCATTTCTCTTAGATGATTTTAGAAGCTTATTGTATAAGCTTTAAGTTTTGATGAGTCACAAAGTCATAAGGATCCATTAAGCCTTTTAAAATTTAGCTTAAAAATAGCTTCTTAGCCTTTTTGAATTGTTTTTATTGCACTCTGACTTATTGTTTTTCAGTGTTAACTAGCTTATTTCACTATCTTATTTATTGTCCTTAGTGCTTATTATGTGTAATTAAGTGTCTGTTTTGCTTATTTACTTTTTCCTTAGCTTATTAAGCCTAATAAGCCAAAACAGTTTAGACTTTTAGCCTTTGTAGCAATTTAGCATTCTGTGCTTATTCTAGCTTTCTCTTTTTGTTTTTCTTATTGATTGTGCTTATTAGACTTAGCTTTAAGTTTCTTTTAGTTTTTTCAGCTTAGGGTTAAGCTTCTTTTAGCTTATTAGCAATTTCAGTTTAGTGTAAAGCTTAAAAGCTCTTAAGTCTCAATTGTTACCTTTTGTTGCTTATTCCTAGCTTATTATTAAGCTCTGTCAAAAGTCTCTTTTTAAAAGTAGCTTATTTTTCTTAGCTTTTTAAGTTTTTAAAAAGAAAAATGAAAAAAAATGTTGTGCAAAAAGGAAGGCCACAGGGTTCGAACCTGTGACCTCCTTCTTTATACACCAAAGCCTCAACACACACACTCAATGCCAGTAGCGCCCTTGGGTCTTTTTCGTTTAATGTTGCATTTAAATTCCTTTTAACTAGTTTTTCAGTTTTAGGCTTATTTGCTTATTGCTTATTTTTTTGCATTATTTCGTTTATTAGCACTTCTTCCATTTTTATATTTTTCTACTGCACTCTTCATAGTTTAATGTATTTTTCGCATATTTTTACAGATGCGTATGTATAATTAGTTTAGTATTTTTACCTATTTAAATTCAATTAAATTTGTTTTTTTATTCATCAATAAATTAAATAAAAGTCAAAAAAAATATAGGATTCTTTTTTTTTATTTGACTCTTTATCATTTAGGACTGTTAAGAATTAAAGTTGCACTGTAGGGTTTAATTTGTCATATTTCGCTTAAGTGTGCAGTTTTTACAGTCCCCGTTTCACGTTTTTTATTCAGTTTTGTTTTCGATTTTTATGTTCTATCTTGCCTTTTTACTTGCTTTTTTTCCATAGAAATGTAATGGTTAACAAACCAATCAAAATCTTGTTATATTCAAACATTAAATATCAAACCGACTCTCGACTCTCCATTGCATGCCTCGTACGGAAGAACGACCCGGTCCAGTTTTGAACTTTAATTGATTTTAAAGCGAGAAACCGATACTTCCGGATATATATATTGTATTTGTGAATTCTTTGACTCGTTGCCTTGGTTAAGGGTAATTTATCGAAGGTTTACCTAGTATTATATATACTATATTGACAATGAATCACAAGTATAAATTGATAAATATAATCAACAACCAATGATAAATTATGCAATCGATATAATCAAACAACATTATACTTCATAATCATGGCTAATAACTATGGTACTCGCCGATTGTCATTGTAAAATATAAATGGTTCATATTGGGGAATGAAACGATTAAAGAAAAGGAAACTTATACCGAATGTAAACACCCCCTCCAGAGGGCATACGGATTGCGCAGGGGTAAATTGATGCAATTCTGGTGTTATCCAATATTTAGCATTCCTTCACCATGATAATATGAAAAGGTATGGGCGCCCAAGCCAAAAGGACGTTTTGTTGTTTAAAATCTCATGTCGTTCCATTTAATTATTATGAGTTTTATAAAGTGCGTTACGGTCACATAAGTATCGAACCTACGTATATTACAACATTGTTAGAACAATTGTTTTCAAATCAAAAGGTCATTGTTTTTATATAACACAACGATGAGACATGTGTTTTTTGAAAGACCCGAGACACTCCACAAGTAGGTCTTTCTTTAAAATCCATCACCTCGCACGAACCTGCCACGCCATCTTTGCCTTTCATCCTTTGGTACAAAGGGATAAGACATGTTTATAAAAACGTCACAAATCAATGTTGAGTGAAGTTTCATAGAGTTCTAAAATAATTATTAAAGCATTTTCTTTGTACACATAATTAGTTCTCGGCGGAAAACAAAGCAAACAAATTAATGTATTGACAGATACGTATTTTCTTTATCGTAATTTTAAAGCTCATGAAACCGAACATTAACAGTACATATGGCATTTCATATGTTAAAGTGCCCCCAAACAAGATATTATTGTCATATATCTACTAATTTCTAAATACAAAATGTCCGTTTGACAGGGTGGTCACAAGGATTTAGACCCCGGACAAGGTTGTCAAACACAATAGATCTATTTAATGCATTAGCTTTCACCTCACAAGCCAATTAACGGTTCATGAATTAAGGGATTTCGTCAATAACTACTTATGCGGAAATAATCTCATAATCGGGTCCAACATACCATAAAATCATATGTGTTTGATTTATAAAACAAACATGTATCCCCCTCGCGGGTTTAAAAATATTTAAAACAATTCAAAGCGAGGCTATGAAATCACCTTAACAAGAGAATCCAAACAAATCAAATCAACAAGCGCAACTCTCTTCACGTCTTAACCGTGACTTATATAATACATATATGGCAGTACGTGACTAAAAGTATATTAAATCATATATTGCATACTTGAATATATACATATATATAATATTTATTACATATGTACAATCATATACTACAATCTCCAAATGCGACGCAAAACATTTCACTTAGGCATACTTAACAATATTACAACATTTCCATAAAGTTTCCATTTTTAGAAAGCTTGCCGAAAGTAAAGATAATACAATCTCAACTTAGCATTTTCACTTTAGTTTAACTAATATTACGAACCCTTTGATTATTACAAACTATGTTCAAAAGTTTACTCAAGTTTGACTTTCAAAAGTCAAAGTTCGTAGTTGACTTTTTACCCCAAAAATACCCAAACTTGACTCGGCCGTAAAACGTTCGTTTTTAAGAGTTACAAGGCCCACCTTATATCAAAACGGACCTTAGAACATCCTTTATCATTATCAAAAGCCTAAAATAGATTTCAAAATTTTCTCGACACGCTACGGTCAAGTCAAACTTTCTGGTCAAACTTGGTCAACCCAAAGTCATACCAAATCACATTTTTATCAAAATCTAACCATTCCAACATGTTTAACTAGCCTAAAAACATGTACCAAAACTATTAAATACATGTTCATACTCAAAATACTTTCAAATCAATTTTACACTTGAATCATCTAGCTACAATCATATACATGTAATAACATCTAATTAACCATACTAGAAATGTAATTAGAAGACTCACAAAGCTAGAACAAAGTTTGATTTTTGTTTCCCCTTCTTTTTGAAATCAGACGAACAAGCAAACCAAACCTTTTTCAAACAACTAACACCAAAATAACACTAATCTAACACCCTTGAATACTCCTTTATACACCAAATCACTAGAACTTGACCCAAACTCCAACTTCTTGAAAACTTAGTGCATGTCAGGTTTCTTTAGTGGGAAATGTAGAGGATTAAACAAGGATTAATATTCTATACTTGGATCATAATGCATGTAAGTATTAAATTTGATATGGTGATGTATGTGTGTGTGTTGGTGTTCGATGGTAACAAGAGAGAAAGGAGAGAGGAGTGAAAATTTTTGTAAAAATGTTTATGTGTGTGTGAGTGTGGTTTATATAGAAATAAACTTTAACCATTTGACAACATTAGCCCCTCCATCCTTAATCTCTTTTAAAGTTAGTACAAAGTGTTATTTCTTTTACTTAAAATCGGCCAAATGCTCGGGTCACACCACGTTTATAAATATTTTAAATTCGTCCCATTAAATATAGTTTAAAACCATTATTAAAACATTAAACCTCGCAAAACACGACCTTCAAACACGGTTTTTACAAAAACTCGGGGAAACATCAAAAAATACAAAAATAACATATTTACGCTCTCGGAGCAGTAAAATAAATTTTTCTGACTTTCTTAAATGCTAAAAACAAATAGAAACTAAATCACAGAATAAAATTCACTTTATAATTATATATTTTCATCAAACCATATATAGCATAAACGATTATAACTAGTTACGTATAAAAATAAGCGTCGTAGCTCGGGATAAACGTTAACCTGAAGCTAAGGTTGTTACATTCTCCCCACCTTTAGGTAGTGACGTCCCGGCACTCAGCTCTTCTTATCCACTTTCTTTGCTTCTTCCTTACTTGTAAAGAGATGAGGGTACTTTCTCTTGATCTGATCCTCACGTTCCAAAGTAAATTCTGGACCTCTTTGCGAAACCAACGAACTTTGACAATAGGTATCCTACTTTGCTTAAGTCGCTTGACCTCTCTATCAACAATCTCTATCGGTTCCTCAATCGGGTTCCTTCAGATATATGTGCACTTATCATCAAGTGAAACCGTCTATCCATCGGAACGAACAGACAATCACCTCGCAGTCGTGCTAACAGCTTCTTAAGATTCAAACATCGAAATGTATCTATGAACCTCTTTAAACTACTCCAGTAACTCCAACGTAATAAACTACAGGACACACTCTAGCTAGATTGAATTCCTTGAATGGCCCAATTTAACGACGGACTTAACTTCCCGCACTTGTGCACAATATGTTGATCTAGTAAGCCCTTCCATGGGGTGACCTTAAGCAGTACTTATCAGTCGCTATCAAACTTCAGAATTCCATTACGACTTGAGGCTGCTTTCTTATCCTGCCGTAACTCTTTAGTGACTACAGAGCAGCTAACAACGGTTCTTAATCTGGATAATTTCTTCTCGGCGTATCACGGATCAATTTCCGGAATCCGATGAGTTAACTATCCCTAACTCACTCCTAGCATTTACAGGTGATTACATTTGTATTCTCGTACCAAAGCTTCATAATGGTGAAGCTTTAATGCTTTGCGTGATATAACTATTTGTTGTATGAGGAACTGAACAATGGCATAATTGGCATATCCAAAATATTGCGCCGCAAGTCAATTCACCCAGCTTCAACGTCAGCATATCGCTTCTCCAGATAACTGTTTCGTAGTGTGTTTGCTGTTTCACCGTTGGACCATTCCGTTTGAGGGTGGTAAGCTAGTAAGTACTCGAGTCCAAATTGTCCCTATGCTTTTATGAACGCTGATCTCAAAATGAGTGATTGATTAGTTAAAATGGCTCTATTCTATGTCGATCCAAAAATGATTCGAAACAAGAAGAACACCATGCATACTCACTTAATCTCTGTCAAATAAGTCGTGTGAGTTTCTCTATACTATTTCATTTTCTTCATGGTGGAATGATGAGTGATTTACTCTAGTATTGGGACGGACTAATAACCCATCGTATCATACCACTCGGCGTTACTCTGGCCATCACACTAGAACAATATCCATGAGTTAATCCTTTCCACTTCCTCAAATCGAGGAAATCTCAGGTTGTCTGCAGCAATCATGCAGTTTTTGAATGCTCAGCTTTAAACCTTGCACAAGTCTCGACATTGTACTAAGACTTATGTGGCCCGAGTTATCAGCGCTTTTCTATGTTTCGGCGCATCGAGATATCTATATAAACTTCTAATCGTGATTCATCATTTGATATATGATCCCGGGTGGATCTAGAAATACTTGGATTATGCGAGAATCAGGCATGATCAATATGCAGATGCTATCTTTTGTAGGTGACAGAAACTTTTAATAAAGGGGAAAGATGACATATGATGGTATGTGAATGTGTTTAAATTTCGGTAATACAAAAAAACTGAAGATATGTAATTTAATAAATAAATGCTTCGTACTGTCGATTGTGTGCCCAAATAATATAATTTTTCACTTAAAATAATACATATTTTGTTAGCCAAAGTCGGGAGTGCGTGTGGGGTTTTGTTTCTGGGGAATTTGTTTAGGACAAATAATCTAGTCCTCCCTCCTAAGAAAGTAATTGTGTGTAAATGTCGAAGTTTGTGTGTGAGACAGAGTCGGGATGTGATCGTGTAGTGTTTTTAAATAGGAAGAAAGAATTAGGCGTAATTTAAAGGAATCAGAGTTTATGAACAAAGATACTTTATTACCCCACAAATCTTTATAATTTCTTATCTTTGTTGTTGTTAGTCTACTTTTGAATAAGGCCCCATTCAAAATCCTATGATGCTTACTCATATATGATGAATCAACAATCCCTCAAAACAACCTTCTTCAAACTGTTATGGTACTATTGGAGGAATCTACTTTACATTTGGAGAAATATACCTACGCTTTAGGTTTTTAGAATAAAAAATTAATTTTTATATAGAGCCCTTAAGTACAAGACCAAACACCAGTTTTACCTGCACTATGAGATTTTTTGGACCATAACAACAGGCGCAATTCTTCATATGCATTGAGTAGTTTTTTTTGATTGGTTCTTCTGATACATATGAACCCCATCACGCCTTGATTTTTTCTGCCATAATATTAATGTTAAGGCATCTCAAAATATTAATTAAAGCCGGCATCAAGTTATTTTTGTTCTCTTTATTCGGTGTGAAATTTTTTAAACTAACCTAATTTGTTACAGAAAGAGGAAAATTTCTTATGGTTTACAAAAACTTTTTACTAAGATAACCCCTCTTTTAAATAAAAAAACTTTTTGATTCCCACCTTGTCAGCTCCTGCGTTACATTTTCAGAAGTCTAAAAGATGTTTAGAAGACCCCAATACTTTCAAGCTTTACCCCTGTTCACCATCTTGGTTTGCCAAAGTCATGAACTATCAAAATTTTGAGGATTTTTTTTTAATTTAATTTTTTATTTATATTTTAATTATTTAAAAAATATATTTTTTATTTATTTTTTTTTATTTTATTAAATAATAAAAGATTTCAAATTTTAATCTATTTTTTTTTTGTAATATAAAAATTTCTAAACATTTTAAAAGGGAAAACCAAATCACATTGGACCGTCCTGAATTGAGTCAATTAGTCAATTTTGGAACAGATAACAAACTGAATTAAAAGAAGGTACTTCCAAAACAAATACCATTGTTCAGCTTTATTTTACCCACATGTGATATCACAGATGTGTTTCCATTTGGTAATTTTATTTGTGGTTTTATTTGTAACATGTAAGGATCCAAAATATCTTTATCTATAGGTTTCATATGGTCTGTGGCTCTAGTATCATAAATCCAGTCCTCTAATAATTCAAGTAATTCTAATTGAGTTCCAAGACAAGCAATACCTACTGCAAAATCATCATCTGCAGCAGCATTCTTGATTTGAAAACTCCTTAGCAATTGCTCAAACTGCTGAGGTGTGAAGCTTACATTTCCACTTTCAACATGTGCAACTGTTACTTGACCTTAACCCCTATTATGCACATCTCATGGCTCAAACCACTTAGACACTCTGTACTTTGGATGCCAGCTAGGATAACTCACCTTCTCCTAACATTTCTCTGATGGATGCCATTTGAAGCCACAAATTGAATATTTCTCCTGGAATTTTCCTTTACTTAGCAAAGCAGTAGACTCAACAGATGAAGATCCAAACAATACTCTTTGCGATTCTTCCTATTGTAGAATAGAACAAGCATTTTCCACACTCGGTAAAGGAGAAATCATAAGGATTTCACTTCTTTGATTACTATAGTGTTCATCTAACCCATTCAAGAACTAAAAAAACCTCTACTTTTCCTTTTGCTTACTCAAGGCACTCAATACCAAAGAAACTTTAGGTGAAACATTAGCAATCATACGCAAAACATTGATACTATTAAGCTCTTCCCAAACACATTTTATTTTGGTGTAATACTCACTAATTGAACCCCTGACTGTTTGATTTCATAAGTATCTTTGTTCAGTTTATACTTCCTAGAACCATCACTCAATGCAAACCTCTTCTCTAACTATTTCCAAATCTTACTAGTAGTCTCTATGAACATAATTGATCTAGTAATTGACTCGTTCATTGATCCAATTAACCAACAGATCACCATATTATTGCAAGTGTCCCATAACTCTGCAAGATTTGCATCAGTAGGAACAGTACCTCTTATGAACTCTAATTTTCTTTTTGTTGAAAGCCCAATTTCAATCGTACTACGCCAAGCACAATAATTTTGAGCTCAATTAAGTTTTTCTTGTACAGTTAACGAATTAGGACCATCAGAAGGGTGTAAATAGAGTGGAATTTGAAAAACAACACGTTTCAGACATGGTGTTTGATCAAGAAACAATAATCAAGAGAGATTTGAACTAGATTACAAGTGGAAACGATTAATCAAACATACTAGACACACTAGCACACTTGTGTAATGATCTTTAACGGTTTTAACTGTCAAAACTCCATTGATAGAGCTCTGATACCATGTGTAGTTTCAATGAAGAAGACAAGAAATAGAGGGAAATAATGTTTCATTTCACTAACTACCAAAAAAACAGAATTACAA